>APFE031544673.1:62052-107566 GCA_000404065.3 Pinus taeda
TCGATCCAACATTAGAGTCTATGAAATCATGATTAACATTTCTTTTGTTCGCATCATGAGTTTCCTTTACTACCCTTTCACCATTAGTAAGTATTTCTTGTAGAAAAATTATCAAATCTATTTTCAAATCTATGTTCAAATCGTCAATCTTAGCTTCCACGCCCTTTATCTTAGATTCCACACCATTTATCTTAGCTTATGTTAGCTTTTGTGAGAGTGAAATTTGTTGCACTTGGTCTTGTAATTTTGATATATCATGTAGCATTTCTTCCTCTTCTTCATGAGTCATGTTAGAGCTTTTAGGTTGCTTACTAGGTGTTTGCATTTTCCTTCCTCGGGGCATCAGTTACCAATAATAATTCTCTACTATGCCCTTTGAATTCCTTCAAAATAATTTTTCAAACAAAGCTTAAGCAAAAATTAAAAAAAAAAATCTACACACCTTTTTTCACTTTGTAGGAGCTCGATATTGCCTCTGATGTATCTCTGTAATTTCGGATCATCTAGTTCTGAAATTGTGACTTGTAGTAGCCCTCTATGTCCTCTTTCCAATGCCACCAGTCTGATCCTAATTGGATTCTCCAAGGAAGAGTTATACCAAATCTCCCGAAGTGACCTGATTATAAACTAGTTTAGAAGAACAAACTTGTACGACATGTCACATGTCCCTGTTTCAACCTTTGGATCTAAAAAATATATAAAAAAAACTATAGTCCGTCCTCTTTTTGTAGCTTCTTACGAAATTTCAATCCGATGCTCAGAGAGAAAGTTATGACGATTTTCCCCAGGTCACCTATTTGGAATGTAATTTAGGAGTCTGCAAAAAGACCAACTTCTTCATATCATATCTCCACAAATATAGCACGAAAAACTCTGAAATTCGGACCCGAGGTTCAGTGCGATTTCGTCTCAAATAGGTTTTTTTTTTTGCTTCTGAAACATCGTAGAAAAAAGTTATAGCAAAAATGCCACGATGACCTATTTGGAGAAGCGAAACCCTAGAATCCAAAGCTCTGATACCAATGTTATGAAACCAACTCACAAAAAGATAGAAAAGAGAGATCAACGCCTTAGAATTCAGCCTCTTTGAGGGGGCAACCTCCTTTACATTACACAAAGGAACAATTCTTGGATGATTCAAATGAAAAAACCTCCTTTCTATATATAGGATTTTAAGAAGTCACAATATAACCCAGTTGACCTACCAATAATAATAAAAGCCACAAAAATAACAATAGATGGATTCTATGGGGCACAATAATAAAAATATGGGGACAATAGGGGCGCAACAATATTAATAAGGGATACAACTACAATAGTAATGGGGGAATCACTAGTATTATAGGGACCTAACACTATGGACGCTGCATGATTAATAATAAAGTGTTGTAGCATCTTTGCTTCAGTTATAGTTTTATCAACCCATGCAATGTTATTAATATCTTTCAGGAGAAAATTCAAGCAGTGCATAGAGCAAGGAGTCCAAAAAATTGTTGGATATTCATCCTCAATCAACCCACTAGCAAGGACATTGTTTGAGGCACTATCTGTAACAATTTGGACCACGTTTTCTCTACCAACCTCCTCTATTACCTCTTTGAGGAGACCTATTAGATATGGACCATCTTTTGTCTTTCCTGTAGTATCATAGGATTTTAAAAACATAACTCCTTTTGGGCTAGAAACCAAAATATTGATAAGGGGACGATGGTTAACATCTGTCCAACCATTTGAGACAATGGATACCCCAAATTCCTTCCAACTATCTTTAATGTTTTGAAGTCTAGCTTCAACCCAAGCCCTCTCTTCAGATAACATGGTTGTCCTCATCTTTTCATAACTAGGAGGCTTGTAACCTTTAGGAGCATTGTTAACTAGATCCCTTACCATTTCTTTCCAATAAGGAGACCTACAAACATTGAAAGATATGCCATTTGTGAAAAAAAATCGTCCAATAGATGCATCGAGATTTCCCCTCCCTTTTACATCCCATAAGTTTTGAAGGTGAGAAATAGAAACTTGATGTTGAGAACAAGAGTGTGGACCACCAATTTTCAATCCACTAGGATTGTTGTTAGCTTGAACTAAACCTTTAGCAATATGTCTAAGCTTTTCAAGTTCATTAAATTTCTTAATTAGAGAATCTTTCTCTGTTTTAGGTACACTGTCACATAAAGTTGATTGTTCTTTTTCCCCATTCCAAGTAAATGCCATCAAACTCTTCCTACATTCCCTAATTTTTGTTTTTTACAATAAGGGCACAACCAAACCTTTGAACCAGATGATCCACTTGATCCTCCACTATAAAATTGAGTACATTTCACAGCTGCCCATAACCTTGCCTCAAAGGCTTTTTTTGCTTCTTGATATTCTTTGCTTTGGATTCTATTAGATGCCTCCATGGAAGATTTTTGTTGGGAAAGGGGTGGTCTACTTTGTGACATTGATGAACTTTCTTCCATTGCAATGAGAAATGAGTGGAATACAAAATAAATGATTCTCCTCCGCAACCAATTTGAATCTGCACAATTTATATTTGAAAATTAGTTGCAGAAAATAAAATAAAAAATTGACACCTAATTAGAAAAATATAATTAACTATAAATTTGAAGAGATAAATTTATTCACGTGTATAATTTGATGTACTATATGATGAATGGTTTCTGAAAATTTTCCATTGGTTGTTTTAGGTGATTGTCTTTCACCGAGGTACCATGCATGCCTATCCTAGCATAGATGGCATAGAAAGAGCCATATCTATTTCTTGAACTCTCCCCATCCCTATTGTAAAAATATTATATATAAAGTATAACAGGCAACATCTTGATTATTATTGATTCTTTTAATAAATCAATATAATCTTTTCAATGTACTTGACGTTTATTTAATGATTTTCACATTCATATCATGTCAGGATTTCAGTTAGCTATATTAATAGCATACCCCTCATTTTGAATGGCTAGATTTAGAATTGCATTGCATATTATACTTTTGTCGATATTCCTTTGCTCCTTCTCTTGTCCATGTTTCTGCCTATCTTTCTACTTATAATATTTTATTTTTTTTGCATAATTCATTCCCACATAAAAAAATTGATTCCCCGTACTGTAATGCCACATTTAAAATTTAACATGTAATATGTGTGAGTGCTTCAACCTCTTCTAAATTAACTACCGTTTATGAAGTATATTAAAATCTTTACATATTTTCTATCATCCTCACAGAGAGACATTGTCCACTAGATATGAGAAAGATGAACTTATCCGAAAAATGCTACATGAATCCACAAATTTATCAATTACGTGTTTCTTATTATTTTACAATAACTCGTTCTGAACCCCATACAAATTGGTGTGTGCAAGGTGATCCGGGTTTTGGGGGTTTTTCAACCCAGATGCCTCATATGGCTCAACGCTCTAAAACCTTTTGCTGTTTCTTATTATTTTACAATAACTCGTTCTGAACCCTATACAAATTGGTGTGTGCAAGGTGATCCGGGTTTTGGGGGTTTTTCAACCCAGATGCCTCATATGGCTCAACGCTCTAAAACCTTTTGCTTCATGCCAAAGCGTGAAGGATTCAACTCTATGGCTCTCCTGGACTCAAGTGTAAATGATTCTAGGCTCACATAAAAGGAATTCTTGGTAAATTGGCAGTACAGAACAAATTTTCATTTAAGGTTTCATTTTCTATTTTAAATTAAAATTTTATAAGAAACAACAAATAATTAGATTAAAGTTTTGGTTTTTTATTAAAAATTTAAGATCTTCCATAAATAGAATTAAATTTTTTAATTAATAACTGACTTTTTAAATAATAAAATGTATGTGAAATTTATTTACTTAATGCATTTTAAATTTGATAAGAATCATATTAAAAACGTAATAAATTTGATACTAAGAAACAAATTAAAGATATAATAAGAAACAAAAGAATTTAAATCAATAGAATTATATAATGTATTAAGAGTTCAACTTTAAGATATAATAAGAAACAAAATAGTTTAAATCAATAGAATTATATGATGTATTAAGAATTCAACATTAGTCTATATTAAGAATAGTATTTAACAAGAATCATAATATTGAGTAACAAAATAATTTAAATTAATAAAATTCCACCTTGTATTAAGAGTTTGGTATTGCCATGTGTTTTAATGGGCAAAAATCTTATTAAGGGCATATTCAGAAACAAAAAGAGATAAATCAATGGAATTCTACCATGTATTAATAATTCAATATTGATTCATCTTTATTTTACCACATATTAAGAACTATGCATCAATTTATCTTGCCACTCAAACCTCTAGCTTGAAAGAATGAATATTAAAGTTAAAAAATGGATATTGGATAATCTAATTCCCTTAGTTATTTAATCTATATAATTCAATGTATATATTAAGTGGAGGACCAAAATTAATAATCCCAAATAATGTTAAGTGGTGGTTTGAATCTAATAGGAAAGGGCAAATTTTCATTCATATGAAATTTATGGTATAATCCCACACTTATTTCTTGATGGCAAAGTAGAGCAATATGTTTTTAGTTTTAATGATGTTGGATTGAGCTAGGAAATATCTTATGTTTCTTTTGGTTGACTTTCTAAGTCTTGTAGAGCAACCCATGAAATTGAAGATTAACATACCAGAATAATTCCTTTCGTTTGTCTTGGTCGACTTCCTAGGTCTTGTAGAGCAACCCATGAATTGAGAATTAACATGCTAGAATGGTGTTTTTTATTGGACGTTTGGAGGTGGAACTTTGCGACCTCTTCAATTATAAATGGAACCTAGAATAACTGCATTTCCTATTTTTTTGTGAACTACTTATTCATTCTTAGAATATATTAAATTTTTTGATAAAACCCATTTGCCATGTAAATTTTTATACAAATATAATAACTTTGTAATTGTTTTATTACCAATTAAAACAAGTGAAATTAATAGAAAAGATATTTATACTTGCGAGAAGTTCTAATTTAATAGTTTCGTGCAAATCGAATGGAAAAGCTAAAGAAATTTTAATTTTCTAGGCATGCATAAGAGTTGCGGCCTCATTCCTTAGATTTGCCGCGGGACATGAAAAACACTGGTATGAAAAACCAAAATTTTCCTCTATTGCATAAAGACGTGGGATGAAAAAATCTGGTATGAAAAATACTTGTCAATCAGAGGCTCACACCATGATTCGACCTTATCGACCTTACCTGCTAAAAATGTCCAGGACGTAGTACCTAAGAACACACATAAAGCTAAAACAGACGACAATTTGTCCTTATTTTCCACCTGTAATGAAAGTATGGCTCATGGATCTCACTGTTTTTGGCAATGACGAGAATAGGTATATGCAATATTTATACTTTTTCCCATATTTCTCATACTCTGCATTGGATGTACTTTGAAGAATTGACTTCGTAGTTTAAATTTTAATATTTCATAAGAACAACCCTGGTGAAACTTACATTCAAACCATATATACCTAACCAAGCAAGTTTGATATATGTTATGTGAATTAAAATATCACTGAAGTGGTATGAGTTACAGAAAATCTCACAACAGTCAGAATTACTCAGAATTACTCTAACGGAGTACATATACATGCATTGATACAGAAGATAGAATAGAGGTTTCATTAAATTAAGCTAAAAGAAGATATTACAACACTAAACACAGGTATAGCCCATTACGATATGAACAATTGATCCCAGCGAACCTCACCTACCCAAATCGAGAGACTTATGTGGTTTGGAATGAGCATTCATAAAAAAAACCAGAGATTGAAGTTTGTAGGCAGTACCTTTTGACAATAGAATTGACAATGCTGTTGAAGATAACTGGATGGGGGCGTGAAGTTGCTTGGCTCTGATATGTGCCTTGCTTGCATCTGAGGAGTGATGGGTTTGCTCTTCTCTTCTGCTTAAACCCTTGAAAAAACATGAGCAAATGCACAACTAAAATAAACCACTGGTTTGCATGGATTACTACCCAATTAAAAAAAATATAACTACTGTCTAAATAAATACAAATTTGTGAGACATAATAATAATGCTATTCCACTGGAGTCTAGAACTAGAATTTAATGGCAACTGGTGTTTTTCTTTGGCAGCTCTCTCACAATACCCTGCGTTCTCTCAAAAATACAGCGAGTTCTTTCTTTTGCTGCTCGCTCACAATACCATGGAGTGCTCTTACTTTGTATGTTTAATTTCCAAAAAACTAACAATCCACTTCCGCAGACTAACAATCAACTGCGAATTAAACTGGACTTAACCCTCTATATGTGTAACTTCTATAAAACTGACAATCAATTGCTAATTAAACTCGATTTAACCCACGGTTTGAAAAAAATAAATTTAACCTGAGTCTGAAAAAATAAATTTAACTGCAAGTTTATCCAGAAACAGAGAATTCGTTTCCGAGAAAAAACTGTTTCGTTTCGTGGGAAACTGTTTCTTCCCAGTGAAAACGAAAACGTAGTTGCCGATGGCATTTCTATTATGGTTGGCTTTCTTCGAAGGTTTCTGCCAGAAACGGCGGACATTGTCCTGTTTCTGGTAACTAGGGACAAAACCATTTAATGCATCTATATTGATGCCATATATTGATGCCACGGTGCAAAATTGCCCGAAAATGTTGGAAATTCCAACATGATTTTGGTAAAATCTTGCTATTTTTTTTGGAAATATCAGTTACAGCTATCAAGTTTCAAGATTTAGGGTACCCAATGGTTTTTGATGGTGCTGAATCCATTTCCACCATCAAAAACAAAATTCAAGCTCTGTTACTGCCAGAAAAAAAAAAAAAAACAGTTATCCTAGAACCCAGGAAAAACTCATAATAATTTGAGTGTTTGAAAAAATGACAAAACCACTGAAAAAGAATACATAACCACTAAAAGATAAGCATTGGAAATTGTGTGGGCTAAACACTCAATTTTTAGTTTCAGTAGCTTCTTTCTGCGAGAATGCTGTGGCCATCTATTGTGAAAAATGCAAACGATGGCCGTGGAAATCAAACCGTAGTGCGTGCGATTACTGCGTAATTCAGAATGACAGCGGTGGGATTTGAACACAGGCCCTAGTTCGTGAAATTACCACGCAAAGCAAATTAAATTGAGAGTAATGTTGAAAATCGATCTATGTGGAATTCAAAACCTGACAACTGACAGCTGTGGGATTTGAAACCACGCCCTTCCGGACCAGAGCCTAAATCTGGCGCCTTAGACCACTCGGCCAAACTGTCTTTCATATCCAAACTGGTGGGAAATACATGAAGTGCAGAGGTTTTGATAAAAGAACAAGAATCTACTGACGACTTCTGCGTTTTAACTGTATATATATATTCTTCCTTCTTACCTGTCTTTCATGGCTATTGTATCTGTAAGTAGTAGTATTTTGAATCTTGTAATGTCATTTTTTTTTCAATTAAAAAATATTGGTATCGCGAGTAATACATGGTTTTGTTTGGAATCGGAGTAATATATAGTTTTGTTTGGAATTTAACTACAGGAAGTGTGGAGACTAAATCTCTCCACTATTTTATTAATATAACCATACATCAATTTGGGCTTCTAGTTATGTTTTTACCTTCTTTTACAATGGAACATTGTTCAGGGTAGACATGATATTATTAATACAACCATACATCAATTTGGGCTTCTAGTTATGTTTTTACCTTCTTTTACAATGGAACATTGTTCAGGGTAGATATGATATTATTTTTAGATTATAATTTTTTTCTTAAATTGCTGCCGGGCTTTGGTTCTAAATCAATTGCTTTTATATTTTTTTGTTCTAAACTATAAACTCAAATACTCTTATGAGAAATTTTTCCATTTATAATAAGAAGATTATAAAATTTTACTGAAACATACCTAAAGAAAATATCTACCATCCCATAAGCAATTCTTCCAAATATAAGAATAAGATTATAAAAATTTACTGAAATATCTACCAAAATACCTCTACCCATTTCTAGAGATGGATCTATCCCCAACTAGCCCTAGATATTGATGGGATTATCCCACAATTGGCTTGGATATTGCATATTGCATATCCATTATTTTCCTACTGATATCTGACAACTTAGTGAGGCTTAACATCCTCATTAGGTGGGAGGATACCACAACTACGAGATATGGATACAGAAGTCCATGAACATTGTACATAATGATGAGGGTTGGATGAACATTAGCACATGAAAATTGTCCAAAGCCTACTGAAAAAGCTCTTGTATGATAGAATTGAACTGTGAGATGGTTATTCTATCAATAGCATTGCAAAAATAAAGACAATGATGAGGCTTGGGAATTCAAACAGTAAAAATTTGTAAAACGTTTATTGGAAATATCTCTTATATGGCATATACTTAATAATGAGATAAGTATCCTGCTAGTAGTATTGCAGGAAAATTGACAAAGTTAATCATCTCTCCTAATTCCCAATTTCTCTTGTTGCACTGCAGGACTCTTTGTTTCAAAACGAAACCTGAATAGTGATCCATGTCACATCTATTAACACAATGATTTATCCAAGAGATAGGACTCTAGTCATTTCTATGTCAATTAATTTAAGATTCAAAATTTCATGTTAAAGTAGGCAGTTCAGTAAGTTACATTCTTATTTACCCATGCAGAACGATGTTTCTTTTCTTTAGGACATGTCACATATAATTACCCATTTGAGGTAATTTTGGTAAAACATTATTTTCGACATAAATAATCACTTTTTACAACTTTCCCCATGATAGGATAGTTAGATCTTTTAGGAATTGTATGACAATCTAACGATTTTACATATCTAGGCCAAAAATTCCATACATCTAAAACTATTAATTAGAAATAAATTTATTCTTTTGCACCATTTTTGCTTGATAAAATAAAAAGCATGTATCTGTAAAGTTTTATTGATTTCACCATCTTTCTAGTGAAGAACATGAACTCAGATACATTATTTCCTTCATGCCAGACAACACTGAATCAACCTATACAAGCAGCTCAACAAATATATTTACAAATATATATTTTTAAAAGAGGAAAAAGTGGAAAGGGAACCTTTCAGGATCTTTCCAATGGTAAATCAATCATGAAATCATTCCAACTTAGAAAGAAAGAGAAATAGTTGTAGCCATTTGACAAAAATTAGAGTCAGTCTTGATGCCATTGTGTTTATATAATTGCACCGAGATTACCATTTCAATTGTTGTTGTCAATCAAGCAATAGTTCTGATTGAGAATACCACCAAATTCCTTCAATCTCATACAGTGATTAGTGCACCAAATATAGGTGTACCTACTACAACGACTTATATCATTTTACTGATGCTATCATGTCAAAACCAATGTGATACAATTAAGTCACCTTTAAGTAGATCTCATTGCAATTTCTATTCAATGCTGCCTATCCTATCATTACTCATTCTAAGTAAAAGAAATTTAGTGCTCACTGTTAACACCTGGACTATAATCTATAAGTATGATGTAGTTTTGTAGAACAAATCTTCCACAGTAGCCTTAAGAAAGGATGTAGATTGGTGTTGGACTGTTTGTCTTGGATAAGCTTAAACTATGCATATAGAATTCACTCATACCAGTTATGGACATGCTCAGAAAGAGGTTTGGTGTGGATTTTCACATGCCTGCTTGTAAGTTCCCTTGGTTTCAGACCAAGAAATTTTAGGATCTCCATAGTTTTATGTAGCAACAGAAGAAAAACTCAATACACTTGAAGTCATTGTCATATTGGACTAAATTTTTGCACAGTTCCAACATTATTTCAATGTTAAAATTCATGCCACAAGTTGATGCCTTTATAAAATATCTTAGTACAATACATAATTTAACAATACCTTTGGTTTCCTTATTTCTTCATAATAAATTACAATATGGCGAGTGCTATTGAAGAAGCAAAATGCATCATCAATTGTCTTTTGTATTTTAGGCAAGTATGCAGGTAGAAAGGTCACATTCACAATTGGCTTATATCTCACTAAAATTTCTGCTTGAAGTGAGCTCAGAGTTAAATCAATGCAGAATCATCATAAAACCCTCCTTTCAAGTAAAATTAAGTAAAAGGGTATGTGTCCTTAAGAAAATCTATTTAAATTTCTTGATCATACTTGACTGTATTCTCTCATTATTTTGCACATATAAAGTCATAGGTATGATTCAATAGGGTGCCAAGATGGGAGACAACTCAAAGAAAACAAAGATTCATGAACAAGAATAGTATACTTTATCAGCCATCTCATAAACAATTGACTGCCACAACAACGAAATAATTTTGAGGAAGTAGAGCATAAAAATTTCAAAATAAAAAAGAAATGATAAGGAAAAGAAGTTAAAAACCTTTAAAGTCTGTAATTGCTAATTTGGCAAGCTCATTTTTGCTAATAGGCTTAATCTGTCTCTTTTCTGTTTTCAAATTTATCATAGGTTTTGAATTTACTTAGTTGCATTTTTTTCTATTTGCATATCTCCTTCCCTTCAAATCTAAAATTGTATCATCACCATGGCCCCAAAAGCCAAAGATGCTACATGGGTTCATTGTGATGTTGTTGATGGAAAATTGTTGTGCAAATATTGTAAGTGCCCAATGGCAGGGTTCATCCATAGGTTGAAACAACACTTAGCTGATCTAAGAGGCCATGTAACCCCACATGATGAACCAAATGAAGTGCAAAAGTTTGATGAATGATCATTTTGACCAATGATTTGTAATAGGCCAGTGGCATAGTAGCTTGAGTTGTAACCATTTTTTTGGACTCTGGAGGCCATTTAGAGCCTCATTGATTATGTCTTTTGTAGATGATATGTATTGCACTCGGTGCCATTTTGATATATGCACCCTACCATAGTATATATATGAACAAACTTTGCATATTATGTCTCTAGGAATCATGGTTTGAAATCTTAAAAATAATGTTTTCTTCATTAAAAAATAATTAGTTTATGTATTTTTTCAATTCCTGTTCATCGAATCCAGTTTGATCTTAGTTTACGTGGCTTGGTTCCAGTTTTCAAAGCTATGGTCTCAGCCTATAGTAATTTGTGGAGCAGCTTCATCCTCATCCACATAAGAAACATGCCTCACTTCCAAAGGTGCATAAATAAACCAGATTTTGGCACTTATGAATCAGTTGATATAGGAAGACATATTGGCCTTACAGATCATCATCAGACATAATCATGTATTCTCAAGACTGATCACAGTGATGGAGCTGTTAGTAGATCAAAGGTCTAACATGTAGAGGAACGAGGATCAATTAATTAGCTTGGGCCAACAACTAGAGAGAAGATCCAAACAATGTTAGCTATATGGCATTTGGATGCATTAACCTCTAGCAAATAATCAACCACAATTTTCTCAACTTGTTCTAGACCTCAACACAACAATTTCACCTTCGAGAGAGAAAATAGGTCAGGCCAGGATCCTCCTTGCTTAAATGCTTAATAGATGACCTGGAAATGCTTCTTGATACTATGTTTTTTGCAAAATATACACAATTAGATATAATTGATAGAATAGGAAGAAATGAATAAAAAAATTTGATCTCACACTCCCAAGAACAGTCCTAAAATAGATGGGGACTTGCTTTTGATTTCTTTGGCATCAGGGATGTATATAATGTGTTCCTAACGCAGATTTTTATTAATACAAATTCTTGTTTTGGTTAAAAAAAATACCAAAGGCCATCCAAACTCAAGAAAATTTCAATATGATTATTTAATATAGCTAGAATTGCTAGAAGCCTCGACGAGTACAGAGCATAAAAATTTCAAAATAAAAAAGAAATGATAAGGAAAATAAGTTCAAAACCTTTAAAGTCTGTAATTGCTAATTTGGCAAGATCATTTTTAAACAACATCACATAGTGGAAGCTCGTACGAAAATTAGAGATATGAGGAAACTAATATCCATGTACACAAGGAAATAAGATATTATGAAAACATTTTAAAGAAACTTGCAACACTGACCTCAAATTTGGAATGCACATGTGCTTGGTGTGTGCTATTTATAAGCTTTGCTTCCTTGTCAAACAAATTGGCTAGGATGGATACATATCTCCTCAAAATGTGACACCTAAAAAGAAAGATTACTGAGACCCCCTTTCTTTAAAGTATGCCGATGTTTCCCTATTATATTTAATGGCACCTTGCAATCATACACAAAATAGAAGATTATGTTTCTGTTGAGTATAATCCCTTTCTTCTTTGCCTAGTACGTAGTCACACCAGTCATAGAAAACAAGACATTTTATCTATGAAAAGTATGCATGTATAGCGAGTTTAGAGAATGTGCAATTTGAAAAGGAACACTGAAAAAATGAGCATCACAAGTGAGGAGAAGACCACCATATCGACAATCAATGAATATCTACCTAATTAAGGCTACAAGGCTCAATTTCATTTCTCTCCAGGCATAGAATTATATATGAATGCAATAGTTTAATAAGTTGTGATGATACTAGAAAAACCTTAGGACAATCATTCCTTTGCAAATTCACACATATTACATTTGGATGGGGCTATTAAGCTATTTTTCCTCTGACGAGACTCTAAACATAAACTCATTCTAAATTTTCAAGTTGGTTAATAAATACAATGTAGGTCCTAGGCTTCTATGTTTTTCCATGTGTTTGTCATTCTCCCCTTTGCTGGAAAGATAACAAGTGAAAAGGTCGAAAATGCACCACTAAACAAACCCCAACTTACACCAGACATGGAACTCCACTAACAACAACACTGTTGCATTCTACTGATCTACTGATTTACAGGACTCAGATTTAATTTTCATCCCTGTTATTAATTTTTTTCCCTTTCTTGAAGTAAATACAACCCCCCTTTTATAGGCTTAATCTATCTCTTTTTTGTTTTCAAATTTATCATTGGTTTTGAATTTACTTAGCAGCATTTTTTTTGTTTGTAGATCTCCTTCCCTTCAAATCTAAAATTTCATCATCACCATGGCCCCAAAAGCAAAAGATGCTACCTGGGTTCATTGTGATTTTGCTGATGACAAATTGTTGTGCAAATATTGAAAATTCCCAATGGCAGCGGGCCATCCATAGGTTGAAACAACACTTAGCTCATCTAAGAGGCCACGTAACCCCGTGCGATGAACCAAATGAAGTGAGAAAGTTTGATAAATGATCATGTTGACTAGTGATTTGTAAGAGGCCAGTGGCTTATTAGCTTGAGTTGTAGAATTGATTTTGGACTCTAGAGGGCATTTAGAACCTCATTGATTATATCTTTTATAGAAGATATGTATTGCACTGAGTGCCATTTTGATATATACACCCTTCCATGACATATAAATAAATAAACTTTGCATAATTTGTCTCTAAAAATCATAGTTTAATTTTTTTTTTCCACTTCAAAAAATCCGTCCCTAGAACAATACATAATCTTTAAATCGAGACCAAATCTCCCCACTACTTAATCGGAAAACCCTTGTAAGATATATGTTTGTGGGTTCCATCCTTAGGTTGCTGGTTCGAATCCGGCAAGTCGAAGTTTCTCCTCGTCGATTGATAATTGATTTTTCCTCTGCACCTGGGACACCAAGTAATCTCATACCTCATAACTCTGTATGTCGGATTTTATATTTATGTCAGGAATAGAACGAGAGATAAATTTTGTTGGTTTGCATTAATAAATATGGTTATTAATAGATCCGAAGAAAACCAAACTAGTAAGATAAATTTAGAGTAAATATTTATGATTTATAAAATATTTAAATATGGTGAAAATGAAGATTAAAAATTAAAATAATTTGAATTAGTAAATTATAAAAGATTTAAATATTGTGGAGATGAAGATTAAAAATTAAAATAATTTGAATTAGTAAATTATCATACATTTATTTTAATTAGGATTTATTGAATATTAAATGAGGAGTCTAAATGTCTCTTACAATGTAAATTTTGAAGACATATTTGCAACTCATTAAAATGGATTTATGTTGGTTTTTTTATACATGTGAACCATAATAGTGTTTTTTGTTTTTTTTTGTTTTAGTTCTTTTATCTACTTCATATTTCATATTTAAAAATGAATAAATTACATATACTTCTTATTAGAAAGTAATTAAATATTTTTATATTCGACTAGTTTTTCTTTTCTTATGTATCAAATTGATATAAAATTATTTCATTTAAAATAAGCATAGAAATATTTTATTTATGGTTTATGTGTGTATGTATGTCTGAGGCTTGACATGTGGCTTAGAAACCACGACTCAAGGGCATCTAAGCCACTAAAATCACTAGGGGCAACATTAACAATTAACTTAACTGGATTTTTACTCACTAAGTTTTGAACCAATGACCTTCACATCATGGAGTAAATTAACAATACACCCAAAATATATTTTAGTTTCAATTACTCTATCCATTTATTTATATAATTGATATTGAAGTATTTTATTTGAAATATTTTTACTTACTACTTTATATTGAGAATTAAATGAATGTTGAAAATATTAGTGAGAAAGGGATTCCTTGATTTGTGCCTTAATCATAGGAGCCAAAATGAGTTCCTTCTTGTGTATGATTCGAGTTCCTATAATTTAGGAATCTATCCCCAAAAATTAAAACGAGTTAGGATGCAGTTAACTGATGTGTTGAAATTGAAATTTAAAGTCTAGTTCTTGATTTTCTAGTGTGAGTTGATCGAGGAAATACACAAGTGATTGAGTTTCAAGTGGTTGGATTGAAATAGGATGAGTTGCATGAGCAATTAGCTCATGCTAACTCAATCAATCAAAAAATCATTCCTTAGTTAGAAAACTCACTAATTTTAAGCATTCAAATTTCCTTTAAAAGGAGGAATAAAAGCACAAGTTTAATCATTGTTTTGGTGAGCGCGAATTGGTGAGACCAAGCAATATGAAGCATGAGTTTATCTATGGAGCTTGTGAGAGGAAGAGTGTGCAAGAGAAGCTTGTGAAAAGGTTGGTAGAGGGTGGAAAACGTCAACAGTTTTGCAAAGGTTTCAAGCTTAGATCAAGTAGGAAAGACAAGTGTGTCTTTCAGATTGAAATATTTTGTAAGAGATCAATTGCTTAGTTTGTCTATCAATGAAATTCTCAAACAAGTAGAGGGTCTTCCTAGTATTAAAGCGTGGATCAGAATAAATATAGCACATATAAGAGCAATTTTTTCATGGTGAAGAGGCATGTGTTTTGAGGTATCCACAAGCACTTGAGGAGCTAGTTGAAGTGGAGCAAAGGAGCAAGAAGTGTCTCTTTTGAAGTCTGAACATGGCCGAGTTAAGGGAAGATTGTAAGTAGTGTATAGGGCATATTTGTGCATCATTTTGTGGAGTATTTATCAATTATATAGGCCAATATTTTCCTGTTCATTTTGGAAGGAGGGATGAGCCTTGTAGCCTCTGTTTTGGAGGGGCCGATAGGCTTGAACAAGTGACAGAATAGTCCTATAGTCCAACACATATAGAAGGCTTGTAGAAGGAGGATAACCACAAGTTCTTCAGGGAGTTTTGGACCAGGTTTAGGGGAGATGACATGGACAGTCACTAGCCCTAACTACATATTCGAAGTTTCAGACTTAGATGCCGAGGCTAAGTTGATTGGGGACAAAAGTAATCGTCTAGACCAAAGGCATGTTTGTATTCTTCCAAGGTTGATGGTTTTGTTAAGTGCTTGAGTCCAGATTTAGGATAGTTTTGGTGGACAACTTATGTATTGTTTGGAGGGAAGTCAAAAGGTGTCTTTAGTGCCCTAAGTCCAACATTTTAGGAGAACATCAAATATGGTTGGGGCAGTAGAATTGTTGAAGCTTAGGGTTGATCCTTGAAGGGACAAAGGAAGTAGCCAAGAGGGCTCAACATTCAACCCTAGTTCACTGTGTAGATACAGACTTCTATAGTGAGAGTGGGTAACCTCCATTTCCCAAATGCTTGTCTTTGTGGAGTAGCAATGATGTAAGTAGTGGACAGGTGAAGACTCTATGAGTTGGCATCCTTGATGGACAAAGAGAAACTAGAGGGAAGATTTTTTGGGCCAAAGATCAATGAACTAAATAAATTTCATTCATTAATAGTGGCAGATTGTGGAGACGGACATGCACGCCTTCAGAGGGAGCAACATTGAGCAACAATGTAGTAAGTGCTAAAAATAGAGAAGTTATGAACTTGTAGAGCATGGTGGGAAAGAACAAGTCTTCAAATAAGGTTCTGCAGAAGAAAGCAAGGAAGTCTTCTAGTTTAGATGGAGCATCTACAACAATAGAGAACATGGAGAAAAATCCAGGTGGACAAGCTTCTTCCAACAAAACCTTCCTCACTAAGAGGGAGTGTTGAAAATATTAGTGAGAAAATGATTCCTTGATTTGTGCCTTAATCATAGGAGCAAGAGGGAGTTCCTTCTTGTGCATGACTCAAGTTCCTATAATCTAGGAATCAGTCCCTAAAAATGAAGATGAGTTAGGACGCAGTTAATTGATGTGTTGAAATTGAAAGTCGAGTTCTTGATTTTTCTAGTGTGAGTTGATTGAGTGATTCAGTTTCAAGTGGTTGACTTGAAATAGGATGAGTTGCCTAATAAATTAACTCATGCTAACTCAATCAATCATAAAATCATTCTATAATTAGAAAAATCACTAATTTTAACCATTCAAATTGCTTTGAAAAGGAGGAGCGAAGGCACAAATTTAATCATTGTTTTGGTGAGCATGAGTTGGTGAGACCAAGAAATAGGAAACACGAGTTTGTGCTTGGAGATTGTGAAAGGAAGAGTGTGCAACAGAAGCTTGTGCACAAGTTGGTAGAGGGCAGCAAAGATCAACAGTTTGGCAAAGGTTTCAAGCTTAGATCAAGTAAGAAAGACAAGTGTGTCTTTCATATTGAAACAATTTCGTTTTTTAAGAGATCAATTGCTCAATTTCTCTATTAATAAAATTATCAAACAAGTAGAGGGTTTTCCTAGTTGGGTTCCCTAGAAAATTATATGTTTTTGAATTGTGTGATTGTGTTTTTATTTATGATCCTATTTTGATGCCTCTAAAAGACAAATTTGGTGTTGTGTGGTATATATATAATATATATATATATATATATATACATTCTTTTTCAAATTGATCATATCAAGAGATCAAAATTTCATGGATTTTCTACAATGAATGACACATTTTTCTTATTAATTTTTTCTACATTCAATTACTTTTTATCTGTCTATATATATCGAGTTGATATACAAATATCTTATTTAAGGTGACCTTTATTTATGGAATCAATATTAAATAAGTGCACTAGTCTAAAAAAACGTCAAATTTTCTCAGAAAACAAACGAAATTCCTACATGATTTTGAAAACATTCGATAATTTTTTTTGGAAATTCAGGTTACAACTATCAAGTTTCAAGGTTTTGGGTGCCTTAGGGGTTTTTTTATTGTGTTTAATCAATTTCCACCATAAAAAACAAGATTCAAACACTCTTATTGTCAATTCCTTTTCATAAAAATGATTGACAATTTTTTGTTGTATAGGCGAAATTGACGCCTCCATATACAACAATTGAACATAATTTTGAAATACATTTGTTAACATAAATATTCAAATATTTTATTTAAGAATAACATTAAAATGTTTTTAAAAAATAAAAAAATTACACATCTTCATTATACTAAAAAATGAAAATATAAAATTTCAAGTAATTTTTATACGTATGTTTATTTTTATATTTTACTAAAGTGGATTTTGTTTTGTAATTAAGTGATAGATGTGTTAATTTCAAATTGAATAATGAAAAATTACATACTTCTCTAATAAAAAAGAGAAATAGAATAAATTCAAAATTATTTTTAAAAATAATATATATATATATAGTATATATATATTATAGTTATATTATATTAATATTGAATAAATTATAATTATAAAATAAAAATAAATAAATATTATAAAATTAGATTAAACAATTAAGGCCATGTATAAGGAACTTCCAAGATGATATAATTTATAGCCGTAATGGTTTGATTTATATTTAGAAGAATAGGTAATGATAAAGAATAAGAGAGAAATTTAATAAAATTGTGTGAAAAAAGAGGTTGAACAATTGAGCGGGGTTATCAAGATGGTTCAAGTCATTTTTTATTTTAAGAATTTTTATGAAATGTGTAAGAGGAAGTTGAGATAAGGATTTTACTCTGGTCACATAAATAAGTTGTTTAGAATAGAATGAGTTTTTGATAAAGATGATTTTAAAAGACGATTATACTGTGTTAATCATATGTTCTTTAAAAGGAGCTTTAAATAATATATTAATTTAATTAAAAATAAATAAAATATTAAAAAATATATTTTTTATTAATTAAAAAAAAAAATTATATTGGGACATCAAAGTTTTATAGTGTATTTGGTATTATACATTAGAATTGTTTATGGAATTTTCTTGTTTTCTCAATTTTCTTATGAATAGATTTATCATTTACAATTGAGAAGGAGATTATATCTTCATTTTTTTAGAGTCAATTTTATTGCTTTTGGAGCTTCTAAACATGGAATTTCTTTATCATTGTCTAAATGGTTAGACTAATGGGTGCGTTTATGCTTGCTACTTTCCAAGATAATTATTATTGATGTTGTTTCCTTATCCTTAGCTTGAAGAATCTCCTTGGATGAGGAACGAGGTGGTACCATAGTGGATTGCTCTAGATCTTAAGAGGTTGAGGAGTTGGGTGGTGGCTTCTGTTGATGAGCATTATCCTTTTGACTTGACAAGGTCTTGCCACTTGAAGCAGCCTTCTAATCACGCCGTCTTTGATAGGTTTTCTGCTTCTCTTAGGAGCCGGGTGATTCGTTTGAGGAAGGGAAAACATTTCGAGGATGCCATGGTTGCTAATAGAGTCTACACCTAAAAGTTGAGTTTTCATAGTCTAATGCCTGAGAGAATTTCTTTCCACCTCACTTGAGGATAATATTATATGGTAGTCCTTCACTCAAATCCAATTCAACACATATATGAACAAATGTGATGAAATTGAAAGCTAATCTTTCAAAGTCTGTTTATATGTGGCAAGCTAGTGAATTACTGATTTTTTCCAAGGCGTCTGGTCGAATCCATTGGAGGAGTAAGCTTGGGAGGCTTACGCATACCAGAGTAGCTAGATATTTCATGGAAAGAGGGTTTAAGTTCGGAAACCATGGCTATATCAAGAGACTCGTTCGGCCTTAGAACCATGGCCCTTGGTAAAAAACCCTCTGTCAGTCTTTAAGATCTTTGAAGACTACCACAAAAATCATTTCGAACAAAACAACAACTCTAAATTCTGGGACCAATTATGATGAAACCAATGCCATAGGGTAGATGCTAGGCATCAAAAATCATTGAAATGACATATAATCACCCGCTTCTTATAATCTAGTACCTTCATCATTGTTAAGATCTCATTCACCTCGATCAATGGTATGTATGTTGAATGTTCTACCATAAAAGCCTGACATGAGAGAATTTGTAGTGTCTACATTAGAGGAAATTTTAGCTTAAAAGTGGCCTCCTAAGGAAAAATAATAAAATAATAGGAAAATAATAAAATAAGAGTTATGAATTTTTAAGAGAAAATAGGAAAACTATTTTTTTAATGTATTTTTGGCTTATCTCCTTATATGTTTACTCAAATTTTTAGTGCAGGCACTCGTTGGATGCATAATTAAATTTTGCATCCAACAATTACCCATTGTGTATACTTTTGAGAAAACCCACATTGATAAAAATTGAAGATACATTAAAAAGTGTGTTCAACACTTGAAATTTGAGTAAAACTATAAAGAGATAAGCCAACAATACATTTAAAAAAAGTAGTTTTTTTCCAATATATTTGCATGTACCTCTTTTTAAATTTAAATGATTTTGATTGTTTTACATACAATGTACGTGAAAATTTCATGGGCACTTTTAGGCCGAAATTTCCTCTAATGAGATCTAGAGTCTAGATTTAGGACATCTTTGAAAGACAAGGGTTTAGATGTCAGAGATGCCTCACCACCTCTGGCAACTCCTCTCAAGATTGCCACCACATAGATAATGGCATCCCTCATGAGTCCATAAGCTCTGAGAGAATTCCCCAACATTAGTTATATCCCTTGATAGAGAAGGCCCACTTCTTCCTTCGAGATACTCGTATGCTAATGGATGTTGACATCCAAAGCTCCCACAACCTCCAATGTTGGGACTGTGAAACACAGGGAATCACCAAACATGGACCAAACAAAAATTGGAAAGTTTTTTTGCTCCAGGTCCCCAACTCCCTTCATTGTCTGTTCCAACACTAACTTGGGTATTTTTTCAACCACTTTGCATGTTTTACCATACCCCTCTTGATAATTTTGTTAAGACCTTTCATAAATATTTTGTTGACATCCTTACCATTCTTGCAATTTTTGAAACCAAAACCCCCCTACACTCAAAGAACCCTACACAACAAATGATGGACAAATCATAAAAGTATGTGTCTAAAGTTGCATCTAAATCTCCACTACCGAAGCCAAGCCGAGCTTCTCCGCCTTGACCATGCTTGTCCACAAATTCCACTTGACAAGAAATAATGAATTTTAGGGCTTCCACGACATCGTCAGTCATTGCTCAAACCATATCTTCTTTGGAATTGTCTATGAAATTGGGATCATGCTCATCTATGACGATTAGGGAATCATCCCCCTCCTCCTCCTCTTTGTGTCTTGATAATCTAGGAAACCATTGGAAACCTGATACATACCTTAGCTCAAGGTGTCCATGCTCATGGAGGAACGAGATATCCCATAATATCTGTATATTGAGATCACTAGAGCCTCACAGAAGCTTAGTGACAACAATGGAAGCATTGCAGAAGTTAGTACTATAAAAATTCCAAAAAATAGGTTGGTTTAGTGGAAGCCTTTGAAAAGAAAACATTGTTAATATTAAAATGTTAATCTTATTATATAAAAATATAGAAATTTAATTTAATGTCAATATAACGTCATAATATAACATCCAAGTTCAATATGAACAAACCCTCATAAATATATTGGTTTTACTAACTAGAACAATAATCTATATCAAGGGCATTCTTTGTTTGGAGTGAAATACTTACATTAAAATACATCATATTAGTAACACAAATTGTTGGTTAGCCTACGCAAAATTATATTTCTATCCAAGCTATACATTTAATTTTCTAGCTAAATATGACCTCTACAAAAGATTACCAGAAAGTGAAAACTTCCAAAGCACCCAAAATTTTACAAGGTTTAATTTGCATGCTAATTATACATCATGAGAATAGACCAAAATATCATGGGTAGAGCCCATGCCTATATCCACTACCATTCTAGTTATATTTGGGACAAGGTGTCGAGGACAGTGGCTTGAAGTGCTTGCCGAAGAAGGCTTTGAACACCACTGACCTATAAAAAATTAAAGATCTTCCAATTTTTTGTTGAATGATAGAGATTTTGTCCTCTAAATTTGGCATTAGATTACAAATTTTAATCAAAATTTCCATAGAGGATGTCAAACTAGATTCCATCTAGTTATGATTGAACCATAGGGCAAGAATCTATTGTTGCATTTTTTGCAACATATCCCAATGTGAAACCTCCAACAATCTAGAACTAGTTTCTAAATTCATACTTATAAGGAAGATGCCAAAGAACCCCCACTCAACTCTTTATTTTCGAAAGTCACTTGGTTCTCAATTCCATTAAGGACAAAACCCCCTTAAAACACCAAAGATGTTATAACATAAATCTAGACACCCTTATTAGCGACAATTAAGTTACCTAAGGAACAAGTACTAGAGTATAAAGTATCCTCTGCTAAATTCAAAATATCCTTAGAATAACTTGGAAAGGACTAGCCCAATTTTGATACTAAATTGACATGATATTGTGTCCTATGGAAAACTGAAATTTGAAAAAAAGAAAGAGATCTGAAACCCCCAAAAGGTCATTGTGATGGGAATACAATTATTTCCTTACATTTATTCTAGATCATCATGTCCAAATAATGTTTCTGAGGGGCACAACTCAAGAAAAAAGGAATAGACAAAACACCAATAGCCACCCTTAGTTATTCTTGAGGGATATTAGTTCCACCTACATAGGCTTAGATCGTTACTATATTTAACGGGGTATTCTATTTGTTTCCAGCCTCGAGCATCTTCGCCTTCCTTGGGACTAGGAGCGCAACCAACTTTATGAGATTCTAATATGTGATTCGCATTCCTCATAGGTAATAACATCGATTGAAGTTCCTAATCTAACCACCTTTCATACCTGGTCTACCAACAGATATCAACCAAATTATACCTACCTTGAGATGATAATCATACATGGAGGTAAGAGAGCCTGATTTTGAGGTAAAGGAGGATTCCCAAGGATCACACATGCCACATATTGATCAACACATGATTCCTTGGAGCCCATGATAGGTGTTATTTAATTAGGGAGGTAGTTGATGTTATAAGATTCCAAATTGAAGAGCCTCCTCAAAGATATGATGACTCCAAGAAATTCAAAATTTCCTTTGAAAATATTTTTAATCTAATGATACTTTTCCATTGCTCCTCCTTTTGAGAAATCAAAATCCATGCCAATTGTGTGCCAATGACCAAATTCATGAATGAGGGATATTTGATACCTAATCCCCTAGGTAACTTTGGGTATTAATAGATGCCTATTTTACCAAATGAAAATTTTTAGCTTTAAATTTACATCCTTGTCATAAAAAAATACAAATATCTTGTGACATTTGCAAATGGATCCTTAAATGGGCTAATAGGGTGAAAAATCGAAAGAAAGGAAAATAAGATAATACAACTTTGATTAAAACCACGTCAAAAACAAGGTTGAGCCATTAGGTACCCATTAATCAAATTTTGATTTAAATCTAAATTAGTTAGGGAGCAAGAGTAATGAGAATGAGATTTCATACTAATTGGGGTACCCAAATATATAAATTATTTCCATGAGAATATTAAAGAGAATCCCATAATTCACTTTAGTTGGCCCTGAAGATGTCTATTGACATTCCAAGTGTAGTTATAACTTTTCCCTTTATTTACCATTCCTTTGAAAGCTTAGACAAAATTGTCTAAAACTAAAGGTTTCATTAGAAAACTAGGCATGGTTAATATTTTTGGTTCCTCCCCCAAATCAAATGCCTAGAAGCAACTCCCTTCTCTTGTAATAATCAATTCTTATACTCAAGGAGTGAGCCATTAAAATGTACAGAATAAGAGACAAAAAAAATTTGTGTCAAGCCCCTTGAAGCTTTTAAAAATGTTTTTGGCCCTTTATTGACCAATGGTGATATCCATGGGTTATAGATGCAATAGAATACCCATTGAATTACTTTTTCTTCAACACAAAATTTCTTCGAGACAATAGAGAAAAACTTATGGTGAACCTAATCAAAGACATGGTCCATATCTAATTTAATGAGCATTCCTTCCTCCCCTATAACTTTGCTTGAATGAATGTTTTCTTGGACAAGGATAATGTTGTCCAAAATATGTCTATTACTTAAAAACCCACCTTGATTTTCATGAATTAATTTGGGAAGTAGGGGATTCATTTGGAGAGAAAGGATTTTGGAGATCAACTTATATGACATGTTACACTAGGAGATTGTGTGAAATCAATAAAAGGTATGTGGATTCACTTCTTTGGGTACTAATTCTTAAAAGTAGGAATTAATTCCATCGCCAAAATTATTATGCTTAAAGGCATAACCTATCATTCTACAAGGTCAAATTTGATGATATACCAACACTCCAAATAAAATGAGTCAAAATCCATGTTTAATACTTTTTGTTTCTCCTCCTCTGAAATAGGCACAAGAGAGAGTCATTATCTGCTTGAGTGAATAATTAGGGAATGCACTCCAACATGGAATGGTCATCGTCATCCTCTTGATTATTGGGTTCCTCATAGAGGGCGTTGAAATGTTTAGTTGCTTTTAATTTTTCCCCATTTATAGTAATTAATTTTATATTATTTTTCCATGACCTCATTTTGGCTTGATTGTGAAAAACCTCAATGTTTTTATCCCCTTCTTGGAGCCACGAGCTTCACAGTTTTAGTCGGTAAGATTCTTCAGATTCCTCCCTTTATGCTTTATGATATTTTTCAAATTCATTTTTTGCTTCCAATAGAATATCCATAGAGATAGGGTCTGATTCCATTTGCTACTGTAAGATTTTAATTGATTTTTATGCAAGAGAACTAAATTTCTAAAGTATGAATGATTTTTCTTGGCCCACTAGTTAAATGCCAAATTTAATTCTTTAATATTTGTTCTCCATATATTAATTGTGGAACCAGAGACCCATCTCCCCCATGATTGCGAAATTATTTCCCTAAATTCGTGCTTTTTAAGCCACTGAGGATTGAACTGAAAAGGAAAAGGATCATAATTCCACTCCAAAATAAATTTTTAAGATGATATGACAATGATCAAATCCACACCAAAGAAATATTTGAAAGGAGGTGAAAATATTCTAAGTAAGAAAGGAACTTGTGAGTAAACTCTTGTCTAATCAAGCTGCAAAATGACCAGGGCCTATCTACCAATTTCTCCAAGTGAGTTTATTTTCTAGGGGCTTTATATCCAATAGACTCAATTTCCCTGTGAGGAATCAAGTTGGAAAATGACCAGGGCCTACCTGCCAATTTGTCCAAGTGAGTTTATTTTCTAGGGGCTTGATATCCAATAGACTCAATTTACCTACGAGGTAATCCATCTATTCTTGAAAAGGATCTTGGATAGGAGATCCGTATTTCTTCTCCCATGGGTGGAGGGTGGTGCTAAAGTCCCTTCCCATAATACAATTGTCTCAAATTGAAATCTTCTAAAAACTAAAGAGAAGACTAACACTCTAATTTTTCATGATAATTAACTAGCATATAAACATTTATAAAATTACAACCTTTTGACCTGGTGAGTGCAAAAGTGACAACCATTCAATGCCTTGTATTTTGATCATAGATGAATTGAAATAGGTAAGAGGACCATGTTGTACATAAATCCCTAGAGGCACCACATGAACTAATTACCTGAACTTCAAATCCTTTCCACAAATTGAAACATGTTCTAAGGGCTTCTTGTTCCCCCATTTTGGTCTCTTGGAGGAAGAGTATTAAGGGTATTTATTTATTTACTAAACTTTATATGTCCATCATTCTTTGTTAGGGTCCCACCTTAACCCCCTTATTTATGTAGTAGGATCGAGTCATAGTTATAGTTAAGTAAAGAGTCAATAAAGCCCATATTAATAATTGTAAGTGGTTAACCCGCATTTAATGACGGGACCACAGTTAGTTGAAAATGGGCCATGGTATTAGATAGATGGTACTAATAAGAACCATGGTATTGCATGTATGAGTCATATATAAAGGACAGAGACTCCCTACGAGGAGCGTCATGTCTTATTTTTCAATCGAGCTCTGCTCTATTAGAGGCTGCCCCCTCAAAGAGGCAAGTGAACATTACTTTCTGAATAATAAAATACCTGCTATTATTTCTCACTGTTCTATGTTCTAGGTATATTTCTGCACATATTTGGTATTCTTGTATCATCTTGTAGGTTAAGAGCATAACAAGTGGTATCAGAGCGCTTTCTAGGGCTAGTGGGATCTCCATTTTTTAAGAATTTTTTTTTTTGGCTAGAGATGTGTTCCGACGTCTTTAAACCATGGGATCTGTCGTTGAGCGCATAAACCTGCGGATTTGGGGAGGCATGCACGCAAGAAATACAAGAGGTGGTCACGCTTGTTGGACTTCCTTGTAACCCATGTGGGTACCCCTTCAAGTAGTAGTGCATTAGACAGAACCGCACACGGACTGTCTTCCAAGTACCCTCTGGTATATCAGAAGCCCCCTAGCTCCCTTGAAACCTCACCATAGATAAAACGTCGGTCGTCTTGCTGCTACAGTACACCGAGAACAACACTTAGAGAGATTACTGGCCCGTACGATAGGGTAGTCGGGTTGTACGGCTAAGGGTACGGTTGATCCTCCTTGGTTAGTGCCTTGAAAAATTGGGCCGAGTACTACTATCAGACCCTTATGTATATTGCGATCTATAGCACCTGACACTCCTTGAGACCATAGTTCCCTTTTCTATCTCTGGATCACACATAATCTCTTCCAGATCAAATCTCGCAAGTGGGGTTTACAACAACAGCAGAAATCAGTCCCGTAGTTTAGATTTAACAGAACAACCATTCAGATCTATTAGATCCATCAGATCCACAGCAACAAATCTGTTTCGCCGCTCAGATCTATCCGATCAGCCATTCATATCTCTCAAATCCACCAGATCCACCATCCAGATCTAAGTAGTTGTGTGGGTTCCTACACCGGGGGTGTGATTTTCGTAGGACTTTTGGCAGCATTGACATTTTGGAGTTTACCGAGACCCCTTGGGGTGCTTATTGGTGACCTAGCCCATAATAATCAGGATGACGAGTTGAGCAAGGTGGTACCATTCAATTGTTAGTGCCAAAAAAAAATTCGGGCGGTCCCAAATTTCAAGTACATCAGATCGGTGCATGGTAGAAAATAGAGCTCAAACTATGGCCAATGAGAAGATCGACAAACTTGAACAATCCTTGAAAGACATCCAAGACCAGCTGGTGACAATAACTAACACACTCTCCAAGGGAAAGGCGGAAGCCCGTGAGGAGTCGTATATTGGCAATGAACATAGTGAGGGTGAGTCTAGCCACTCTCTTCACCTCTAGGGAACCCACCAACAATCCCATCTGCGACCACCCAGGCTGGATATGCATAAATTTGATGGTTCTCACCCGGAAACATGGATATCACAAATGGAGTAGTATTTCAATCTGAATTACATCTTAGATAATGAGACTCAGCTTATGGTGGGGAGCATGTACTTGGACAATGTAAGATGGCAATGGTGGCAATGGCATCAACATTGCAATGGAAGGCCCTTGACTTGGGATACCTTCAAAAAAGCTCTTATAGAGTGCTTTGACCATGACTCTGCTTTTTTGGGTCGTCTCACTAAGCTCTGACAGACTGGCACAGTGGATGAATATATTACAGCCTTTGAAGCCTTAGCTTTCCGCACTATGGGTCTCCAAGATGAGTTCTACACTGAATGTTTTATCAATGGTCTTAAAGAGGCCATACCAGCTCATGTCCGATTGCACCACCCTCCCACATGGTTGAAGGCTTGCAAGGTAGCTCATAAAGTTGAACGTGCGTTAGCGGCCCAGTCCAATCGCCCAAATTTCACCGCCAAGGGTTTCCTCCCACAAGCTCACAACACTACTTAAACACTTAAGGTTCAAAAGGTGTCACCTGCAGAAATGGCAGAAAGAAGAAAGCAGGGATTATGTTACTACTGTGATGAAAAATACTCCCCAGGTCATAAATGCAAGGAGCCCAAATTCTTTCAAATTGATGCTACTGATTACAGCTCATTGGAGGAAGCCCCACCACTTGAGGAACCTAAGGAGGAAGAAGAGAACAACCAAAAGGACAATGTCCCTGACGAACTAGTTATTTCCCTGCATGCTTTGGCAGGGATTTCTTCACCTCAAACTCTCAAAATTAGAGGTTTTATTAAGCATTGCCCAGTAGTAGTCTTGATTGATAGTGTAAGTACACATCATTTTATCCATCAAAGAGTCATGGAAGCAGTGCATTGTTTTGTACGAGCAGTTTCTAACTTCCAAGTCCAAATTGCGGATGGGGGAACAATGAAATGTGACAACCGCTATGAAATGTCAAACTTTAAATGGGGGATTATCAGTTGAAGACCCACATGTTTGCCATACACATGGGAGGGTGCAAGATTGTCCTCGGTGCTGAATGGCTTTGCACACTTGGGCCAATCACAATGGATTTCCAGGAGTTATATATGAGCTTTAAGCAGAACAACTCCACACATACCCTCTGCAGACTCCAGGCGGGAGTTCCCTCTATCATCAGCTCACATAGGATGGAAAAACTGTTAAAAAAGGGCCATCATGGAGTTATAGCTCAATCTAATGCCATCCAAGCCGTCGAACCCAATTCTCTTCCGATTCATCTTGAGATGCAACATATTTTAAATAACCATCTGCCAGTCTTTGACAAGCCTCATGAGCTTCCACCCTCAAGAGGGGAACATGATCATAGCATCACTTTGTTCCAAGGGCCCAACCACCAAATGTGCGCTCATATAGATATTCGTTCGCCCAAAATAATGAAATAGAAAAAATAATCAAGGAACTTTTGGAAGCAGGTGTCATTCGTCCCAGCATTAGTCCTTATTCATCACCGGTGGTCATGGTGCTCAAGAGAGATGGGGAATGGTGTATGTGTCCAGACTTCAGGGCCCTCAATAAGTTGATAGTCAAAGATAAATTTCCCATCCCCGTTGTTGATGATTTTATAGATGAACTAAATGGGGCTCAATTCTTCACTAAGCTGGATCTTCGCTCAGGCTACCACCAGATTCGCATGAAAGAAGTCCACATTCCAAAGACTGCTTTCAGAACTCATGAAGGCCATTATGAGTTCCTGGTCATGCCATTTGGTCTTTTTAATGCCCCATCTACTTTTCAGAGCCTTATGAATGACCTCCTCAAACCATATCTCAAAAAATTTGTCCCTGTTTTCTTCGATGACATCCTCATCTACAGTTGCACTAGGGCTGCACATCTTCAACATGTAGATCTTCTCTTGCAACTACTCCGCAAGCATAAATTATTTGTTAAGATGTCCAAGTGTTCTTTTGGCATGGAAGAAGTTGAGTATCTAGGCCACATTGTGGGGTGTGAAGGTGTCAGAGTGGACTCCAAAAAGATCCAGGCAATGTAGGATTCGCCTCAACCTAAGACCTTGAAGAGCCTGAGAGGATTTTTGGGTCTCATGGGCTACTATCGTAATTTTTTCCGCAATTATGGTCGCATTGCTAAGCTCCTCACTCAAATCCTCAAGAAAAATTCATTACTTTGGAATGATGAATCACAACAAGCCTTTACAGCTCTCAAAATGCCATGTGTTGCACTCCAGTCTTAGCACTACCCGACTTCACCAAATCTTTTGTCATTGAATGTGATGCTTCGGGTATAGGTATTGGGGCGGTCTTAATGCAGGAAGGTTGACCCTTTGCCTTCACAAGCTAACAAATAAGTGGGAAGAATCTGGGACAATCAACCTATGAGAAGGAAATGATGGCCATCTTACATGCAATAGATACCCGACGACCTTACTTATTGGTACGACGTTTCCAAATCCGCACAAACCATCATAGTGTTAAATATTTGTTGGAGCAACGCCTATCCTCACCAAAACAAAATAAATGGCTCGCCAAAATGCTGGGATATGATTATGAGATCATTTACAAGAAAGGGCACAAAAATATTGTAGTAGATGCATTATCTCTCAAATTTGAGGAGGACAGTACCCTGCTCGCAATTTCCCTTCCCATTCGAGAATGGATTAAAGAGGCTCACAAGGAATGGTTTTCACATCCCGGCCTCTCCCAACTCATTACTCAATTGCAGGTGGATCAAAATTCCACCAAGGGCTACTCGTGGTAGGATGAGATTCTTTGCTACAAGGACAAAGTCATAATATCACCAAAATCCACACTCAAAAGCTACATTTTGGAGGAGTTGCACTCATCTTCCACTACAGGAAATCTAGGCTTTCAGAAGAAGTATGCTCGCATTAGAAGATCATTTTCTTGGACAAGCATGAAAAAGGACATTCTTACTTTTGTAGCAAAATGCAATGTCTGTCAGCGCCACACAGGGGAGAGATTCAAAGCACCACGCACATTACAACCATTGCCCATCTCAACATCAATATGGATGGAGGTTTCTATGGATTTCATTACAGGTCTTCCAAAGTCAGGAAACAAGTCAGTCATCATGGTGGTTGTGGACCGACTTTCTAAGTATGCTCATTTTTGCGCCCTACCCCACCCTTTTACACCGACTTTGGTCACTCTATCTTTCATGGATCAGATCTTTAAATGGCATGGCATGCCCACTTCTATTGTGTTTGATCGTGACTCGATCTTCACTAGTAATTTTTGGTAGGAACTCTTCAGGCTAGAAGGTACCCAACTAAAGCTCAGTACTTCCTATCATCCACAAACGGATGGTCAAACTAAAGTAGTCAACAAATGTGTAGAAATTTTGAATAATTTAACACATATTCAACAGAGATTTTCCTGATCACGTACTATTGCGGAAAACATACACAATACATAAGCTCCTCTACGCTGATAATCAATATAGCAGCATCAATAACAATAAAACATCAAGAGCATTCACACATTAACACAGTATGTATCCCGGGGAAAGCATCTCGCTAAAAACCCCAACTATCTGTATATTAATGATTGAGTCATGTAACATTACACAGCATAATACTTCTCACAAGTTATCTCCACCTCTGTTACACACAATACAGCTCAGATCTGAATCAATCACTGGCTCAAATCTCCTTCGCTGCTTGCCTGCCTCCGCTGCTCAAGAACTGATGATAATTCCAAGGCAACCACGTATTTACTTGGCAAAATCACGTGAGCACAAGCTACAATGTGGGAAAATACGTGGGCAAACTCATTGGCATACTTAATCCCTTTATTGTGCAAGATCTGATGCACAACTATAGTCACAACTGATAGCAATCTGATTCTCTAACACCTGTCCCTGCTGAACTGAACATGCACTGACATGCAATGAGTTAACTGATGTATTCATTAGTTGTATTATGAGTTAATAACTTGTGAATTAATTAATAACTAATTCACCCAACTCATCTCTAGTCTATTCGCCAGTTAGACTAAATACAACCAGTTTAACAAAGATAAACTGAACACAACTCCATCAACTGCACCTCCAGTCCACTAAACTCAACTCACTTGAGTTCTAACTGAAGTCATGCATGCAAATATTCAACTAACCCATAAGAACCACGTATTTCCTTCATGCAATTGCATGTGCCACATCCGTAGCTCGAACTGAAGTGCTCCAAGAGAATAAGATTAAGTTTATAGTCCAAATATTATTGTGAGATAATAATATTTGACTTTTCTATTTTTTGACAGCCAGTCTAAAAATAGACTTGATCACTCACACTGTGATCACTCACACTTTCATCAAAAATAGAAGTCCATCTATTTTTCCAACTTTATCAATCATCCATAAACAGCAACCTGCAATCCATAGACATGATCCATATGTCTAAAAATAGACATAGTCTAAAAATAGACTTGCGCCAAAAATAGCCTGCGGGCCCACTTAGTGAAGGCGACTCTTTTCACTAAGCTCCATCATCTTGTTGCAATCTCAACATATATGGTGAGCCTCGCTCTCCTTGGCCTTCTAAAGAGTTGGAATAGCTACCAAGACTCTATGAATGGAAGGGAGAAACTGCCAGATTGGGAACGACTATGGTTGTATCTTATGTAGGAGGAGATCAAGAGGAGCACACGAGATGGTTCTTTATCCAAGAATGATGATGAAGAAAATCTAGCCTTAGCAAGTAAGGAAAGGAAAGGGAAGGGGAAGGCTTCCCATTTCAAATCGAATTCTTCTCATGGAGGGAAGAAGGGTGACATGTCTATAGTAAGATGCATTAATTGTCACAAGATGGGACATTATGTGATTAATTTCCCATCAAAGAAGTCCAAGAATGGATCCTCGGAAGGATCGGAAGGTGAGGCATTAGCCTCTCTGTTTGAAATGGACTTTACCCTCATTGCATGCATGGTGTCATCAATGATGGGTTGTTTCTGGTATCTTGACAGTGGAGCCTCATTCCACATGACCAGTGATAAAAATTTATTTAGTGCCTTGGAGGAGAAAGACCTCAAGATGTGCATAGAGATGGGTGACAAGGGAAGGTATAGTGTTTCAAGAGTGAGCACGATTGCTTTTCAGAGGGAGCATGGAGCTCCTCTCACCTTAAAAGATGTGATGTATGTGCCTGGACTGAAGAAGAACTTGGTATTGGTTGCGATGTTGGAGGACAAAGGCTACAATGTTGTCTTCAGTAAAGGAAAGGCATTCCTAAGACACATAGCCATAGGTCAGACCAAGAGGATAAGGATTTGGGTGAAGAATCTCTATAAGCTAGAGGTAGATGATTGTGTAGCATTGAGTACGAAAGTAAAATTGGTGCAAAGCCAAGACATTGGCGAGTTGTGACGGTTGGGCCATTTGCATCATCGGGCTTTGAAGGTAATGTAGTAGATATCTACAGGACTTCCCAAAGGTAAACTTGAGCAAGTTGACACATGCAAAGGTTGTACCTTGGGAAAGTACACCAAGTCTTCCTTTCAAGATTGAGACAGTCGAGTAGAGGCTATCTTAGAGTGAGTTCATACTGATTTGTGTGGAACATTCTCGATAGCATCCACAGTGAAGCAAAGGTATTATGTGATTTTCATTGATGACTATTCTCGTAAATGTTGGATTTATTTCATGCAGAAGTAGGACCAAACTTTCACAAAGTTTTTTGAGTTCAAAGATTTGGTCGAGAAATAGTTAGGGAAGAAGATCAAGGCCTTGAGAAGTGACAACGGTGGATAATATGTCTCTCAAGAGTTGAAGGACCTTTGTGCAGTGGAAGGAACTAAATGAGAGTTGACGACACCTCATAACCCACAGCAAAATGGGGTGGTCAAGAGGAAGAACAGAACTATTGTAGGGGCAAGATGAGAAATGCTGCATGACCAAGGCCTACCACTTCACTTGTGGGCTGAGGAATGCAACATGACGGTCTATTTGCATAATAGAAGCCTGCATTGCATACTTGGGATGAAGACACTAGAGGAAGCTTTCTCCAGTAAGAGACTAGATGTGGGTCACTTCAAGATCTTTGGCTCATCGGCATAGTGCCATGTGACAACGGATACATGGAAGAAGCTTGAGCTGACAGTAGAGTTGGGGATATTTGTGGGGTACATTGATACACCTCACAACTATCGGGTGTACTTGCCTAACAGTTGGAGGATAGTGTTTTGCAAAGATCTCAAGTTTGATGAGCAGAAGGCCAGGTGAGTTTCCCTTGAGAGGGAGCTCCAACTACAGGCTATGGAGGAATTGTTGGTTCTTGAGGGGGAGGAGCCTGAGACTTATGCAAAGCAGCTGGATGCAGAGGTTCGAGGAGTGGAGACATCCACTCAAGCAAAGTCTTCCAGAGATGGACGAAAGCTCATAAGAGAAGCTGACAGATTGTTAGAGGATGCGAGAGAGAGTGTGGGAGCACCATCTTCTCAGTGTAAACAGAGGAGGTCACCTAAGAGGTACACTGGATACATGGCCTTTGTTGGGGAATGTGTTGAGATCGAGCCATATTCCTTTGAGGAAGCAATGCAGTAGCCTATTTGGGTTGATGCTATGGTGGTGGAGTATGATTCCATCGTTCGTAATAATGTTTGGGACATGGTTCCGAGACCGAAGAACAAGTCAGTTGTGAGTTCCCGTTGGCTTTATAAGGTAAAGCAAGCTATTGATGGTAGTGTATAGAATCATAAGGCAAGATTTGTTTCCTGTGGCTTTTCACAAGTCGAGGGGATTGACTATGATGAGACTTTTGCTCCTGTCGCAAGGTACTCATCTATTAGATCTATGTTGGCACTATCATCACAGATGGGTTGGAAGATCCATTAGATGGATGTGAAGACCGCATTCCTCGATGGCCAGATTGAGGAAGAAGTGTACATAGAGCAACCAGAAGGTTTTGAGACCTTCGATCGTGAGTCGCATGTGTGCCGACTCAAGAGAGCGTTGTACGGGCTAAAATAAGCACCTCGTGCTTGGTACACCAAGATAGACAACTACTTCACTTGGTTGGGCTTCACAAATAGTGAAACGGATGCGAACCTATACCACATCATGGTGAAGGTAAGTTGTTGATCATCGTACTTTATGTTGATGATCTCATATTCACTGGTGATGATCAGTTGATTGTGTCTTGCAAGGAGTACCTTGCAAGAGAATTTGAGATGAAAGACATGGGTCTTATGCATTACTTCCTTGGCATGGAAGTGTGGCAAAAGGATTGGGAGTTGTTTGTGTCTCAGGGCAAGTATGCCAACAAGATACTCAAGAGATTCCACATGGAGAAGTGCAATCCCATGCAAACTCCTCTAGCTGGTAACTCGAGGAATGAGGTTGCTACTTCAAGAGAAGTGGTAGAGGCTACTGTGTACAGGCAGCTTGTGGGTTCACTGATTTACTTAGTGAACACATGACCAGATTTGTGGTATGCGGTGAACCAGCTGAGTCAAGCGATGGTTCATCCTATTAAGATGTTTTGGAAGGTAGCAAAGCATGTATTGAGATACCTCAGAGGCACATCTCAGTATGGATTATGGTACAGACGGATAGAGGGAGTGAAGCTACAGGGCTTCACTAATGCAGATTAGGCAAGGAGTCCATCAGATTGGAAGAGCACATCCAGAGGGATTTTCAACCTTGGTTCAATGGCAGATTCTTGGTACAACAGGAAACAGAGGTATTTTTCGTTCAGCTCGACAGAGGTAGAATACATGGTTGCAATTCCGACAGCATCTGAGACGATCTGGATGCAGAAAATCCTAGTTGGTTTGTTTGATCAGAGGATGGATCCAACTGTGATTTGTTGTGATAATCAGAGTTGTATCAAACTCTCTGAGAATCTAGTATTTCATGATAGGTCCAAGCACATCGACATCCGGTATCATCATCTCAGAGACTGTGTAGCGAGGAGGATCTTGTTGCTACAGTAATAATTTCCGACAATAGGAGCCAAAGATGTTGACATTTTGACAAAGCGCATTGTCAAAGTGTAAATCGAGTCCCATAGAATAGGATCTGGGTGGCAGATAATTCCCGTCTGTTGAGAGGAAGTGTGAAATATGGCAACAAGAATATCCAATTAAATTTGTCCTTAATTAAATTGTGAATTAAAATTGAAATTTGAGTCTTAACAGCTACTTGGAAAAATTAATTAATTTATTTTATAAAATTAATTAGTTGGAGAATTCAAGTTAGAAATCTTTCTTAAATCCCATGCAAGAGTTATCCCTTAAATTAAGGAGTAAGATTGAGTTATATTTGAGTTGTAATTAGTTAACTCAGTTTACTAAGTTAAGTCCAGTTAAATTAGTTCCAAACTATTTGAGAAACTAATAGTGAGTTAACAGTCAGTTGATGCATTAATGCACTCAACTAGTCCTACTCCAGTTAATTGAAGATTCCCTCATTAGAAACTCATGCATTTCTGTGTTGAGAAAGACCCAGTTGAGATTAATGTTCGAGGATAGTGTACTATCAGTTTCATGTGTTTTCCCATGGAGAAAACTAATGCATGCAGTCAAGGATAAATCCTTGAGGATTGCGCAGTTTTGGAGAAAAGGTTTTCCACTTGGTAACAGGAGAATCTTCCACAAGGAACAGCGCAAGGAAATAGGAGCTTGGAGGGAAGAGAGGAAGGCTGGAGAGAAGCCAATATTTCTTGTGAGAATTGTACTGAGAGCTGGCTAGCTGTGAGAGCTAAGGCTTTGTATAATTCCTATGTATTTCCACCATGTATGATAATACAATAGGTGGGGTTTTTAGCTGAGGCTTTCCCCAAAGTATTTTCATGTGTATTGTGCCATTGATTCTTCTTCTTCTCGTTATATTGTTCAACTCGATCTTTAAGCTTACGCAAATTGATAGTAGAAGTAGGTTATAGTATTCTACTTTGATTTATATTGCATTATCAGGTTAACCTACCAGCAAATTTTCTACATAGCATAAGGGACAGAGAACAATGATGAAATCTTAGTTAGAAGCAAAGAATGCATGGCTAAGGGGACAACTACAAGAAAAGGAAATCTAGTTGGAAATTATGGCTAGTTTATCCTTGGAGGCAATCCAGTTCAGGATGCCAGCAAAGTCTTATGCCTTGCATCTCAAGGAACAATGGCTAAAATTCCAAATCAAGACTCTAGCACAAAGAGGAACTATGCCCTTCCAGTAATATAGAAAATTCATTTATCTTTGTGATCAAAGCACCTTGGAAGATAGAACAAAAATATATGAGTTTTACCTACACAACTTGGCCTTGAAAAATTTGAATGTGTGGGACCCAAATTCAAAACTAGGAGACTTGCAATTGATGGCCTTAGCATCATGGATAAATCATGAGGAGGCAAGAGCTACAGAGATAAAAAAAAGGTAATGGCAAAAGAAGAGATGAAACCCCTTATGATTAGAGTTGAGAAATCTAACCCAATGGTTGTCATCAACACCCACAACCTTATTGTAAGTGATCCCAAGCTTGCACCTAGGGACCTTGATCCACAAGAACAAGCAGTCGCACACTTTGAAGACATGTTCTGATTGCTAGGAGATGACAGCATGCAAGCTTGCCAAAGGATATGGAACACCTTTCCTTATAGCCTAAAAATCAGAGAATACCATTCTCCTGACAGAATGAGAGAGGCACTAAATAGAACCCCCATGTATAAGCAGGCTCTCCAAAGACTCAAAGTCAATTTTATTCGCTGGAGGCTCAGTCCACCATTGATTTTAGGAATGTTGGAAGGACGGAAAGAGGAAGAAGAAAGAAAGCAGTGGGAAGAGATAGAGAGGAAGGCAAGATTTTATTCACAGGAAGAGGAAACTACATCAAAAGCATGAGATGTCAGGGAAGCCACCAAAGCAATGAAGGACATGGACATAAATTAAGTTGCTCAGAGGATGAGAAACACTTTCAGTAGGGGTTGATGATGAGGCTCATCATTGGGTAAATATATGGACCTTAATACACATCCAAGCTTACTAAAGTCAACTCTTCTCATAATTCCTTACATGTTTTAATTATATTTTCCTTATTGAGTTGAGTAAAAGTAATATGTTATTTCTAGTGGTCTAATGTGCATTAATTGCAGGTTTTTGGGAGCAAATTATGGAAATTATGGCTAATTAAGGTGCGGGAACTCGAATGAGACAAGAAGGAGAGATAATAGGAGATGGGTCTTCCTCATTAAATCCTCACTCATTCGAATGTCCTTCAATCAAATCGCACTAGCTTGGAGTTGTAGAAAATCGAGTCATGAAGATCATTGGCAGTCGATCCAGTAATAGTTAAAGAATTAGCTTATCTTGAGATTGGGAGCCAATCCTCCCTAGATTTAAGGAATTTGTTGGAAACTTCAGTTGTATAAATAAGGAGGCCTAGAGCCTCATTAGGATTTAGATTTTTTATGCAAGATAACTAATAACTTTTGAGTTTAAGGATTGTGGTAAAACATTGTTATGTAATTTTTATATGTTAATGAAAATGAGCATTTCCTTGATCTAATACTAAGTTGACTCAGAGGGCTAAATATGTTGGGTTAGGGCCCAACCCTAGTAGCAGAGGTTCCTCTTATTGTACTTGTATGCTTAGGTTATTTCATAGATTACTTGTTGAATTAATTTTGGCATTGTTTCCTTGCAAGTATTAGTGTATTTGATTAGTTTTCTTCCATTTGTGCATAGATTTAGTAAAATATTTAGAGAGATAAAGGAATAACAAAAGGCTGATAATAGGTGGTTATTACCTCACTCCTCCCTTCAGGGACCATGGTTTGAAGGCAAAACTTCCATTCAACCCCAAAAAGATAGAATTCTGATTTCTTATGAAATTTAGGGTTTTCTGCTAACTAGCCAAGCATCTTTCAGTTTTCAAGGATAGGTTGCAATTGTTATTTCTAATATATCCAGCTTGATATTAGATTTCATGGTGTTTCACAATAGTCTGCAAGTATTTCCATGAATGAACTAGGAAAATGAATGATGAATTTTTGTTTTCTTATGTTGATGGAGATCTCTCTTGTTTTGATATGATTTATTGGTAAATGCCAGTGATGTGTGTATTGCAGGAGTTTCAAGAGTGTAGGAAGAATCTCATATTAGCAGCCCCAACATAATTTCATCCATCCATAATCGCCAAGAGCCTCTAAGTCCATAAACCGAGTTATCATTTCATAAGACCAACTTGCCATGCTTGTTGAGCAAATACAACCACCCTACAAACTTTGTTTTGAGTTCTGAGGAAGTCCTAGCCACTTCCTTGCCTTATTCCTTCCATCACTCACCTTCCCTAAGCCCTATACCATTGTCTAAATCATGCCTTTTTCTTTCAGCTTGATCCTGTAGGAATACATGGGATCCTGTAGGTGCATTAGGACATCATGTAGACATCTTATAGGACGACCTGTAGTGGCCTGTTTTGAGGTTGATTTGTGAAAAATGCATCAAGAAAGATAGGAGAATACCTCTTCTTACCGCTTAAGCCATATGACCCTTCATAACCACTTCTCTCCACACCTAACCCACTTGCCATACAATAAAGAAGAATTAGCATTCATATTTTCACAAAAAAGGACAAAAAGAAAAGGTTGATGTATTCATTCTATACACAGTAGTAAAGTGTTTTATTAGATTAGATTGCATGCTTAGGATAGCTAGGTTTCCACATGTGTTAGTTTAGGATTCTTCTTAAGCAAGATCTCTTAATATATAGCTAGATGAGTGGTGTATTTTAAGCATTTCTTTCAATCGTTCATTACTACAATAGATAATATTTCAATTCTCTCAATTAGGGAAAATTTTCCCTTTCTCCATTTGTAATCAAGCTTCTTCTAAATCAATAGAAGGCTGGTTTGAGAAACCCTAGTGGTCTATCACCAACTCAGTAGTGACAAAGAGTGGATCCATTGCATCTATTTTTGTATAAAACATTGTCACCTCCAAGTTTGTACGAACCCCGGTTGATAAAGTAAAGTTGGTAGCCCCAGGAGTTGCAACATTCTTGCTGCAATACTGGTGCTCATTAGGGCTTACTACGTAATATTCCTCCATGAAATAATAGATTGGATCATAGAACTCAAAAACATCCTCTTGCAAACCCTAAAATCTTTCCAAAAACAAATTTTGAGTTAATGACATGGAATGAAGATGAGAATCTTGTAAGGGAAAATTAATCTAATCATGTCAAGAAGGCTTGTCAAGATAGTGAGGGCCTGACATAACCATCAACGAAGGTTGAAGTGCCTCAAATGATTGACAAGTATCCCAGTAATGATATGATAACCCATAAATATCAATTATTGTAAAACAATGATTATTAGATACACTAGTGGGAAAATGATTAATCAGATGAAAGTTGTTAGGACTGAAATTATGCTCAGATGGATTGATTGAAGCATAATATTCTCAATTAGTGGACAATAAATATAAATCAATTTGAATCACTTTACGAATTATTTTAACACTATAATCATCTCCCTCGCATGATAAATATGATAAACCATTTCCTTGTACCTGGTTACAAACTGCATTAGCATCATAATTATTGAAATAAGTGAAAAGGAATGCTAGTATAGAAAACACATGAAACCAATCATGATAAAATGAGTGAAGAGGAATTTGATTCACCAAATAACTCATGTATTCACTATAACACAAGATGATTTCAGGTGCGATGAAAAAAAATATTAGCAGAATAACATTCACAAGAAAAACCAGTAGCCGATTATTCTCAAATGTGTATGATAGGAATGATTCCTTTAACTAAAGATAATATTTCAAATGATCAACTTCACATTTCCATGCTTCCATGACAGATATACACTCCAAGCCCAAGTTAGGTACAATATCCTTGCATGGATATGAATCAACTAAAATAGAAGCTTCAATCCGATTAGAAACTGAATCTTGAAATTTCAAATGACTATATCTAAAATACCAAATATCTTTCAAGAAGGAATTTACATCTAGTGAAACCTTGCAAAGAAAAGAATTTTGGGAGAAAAACCAACTCTAACTTAGTTTCGGGACCTTACCAAAGTCATGAGATCTCGACATAAAAAACAATAGAAGTTGATGTGCCTTGACTTCGTAACAAGTCCAGAAATTTTCAAGGATTGTAAAATCACATTTTGAAGATTAAATCAGATCATGCATGTTGTGTGTATAGCTACTACCAATGATTTTAATAAGACCACTACTATCTGGATGGTATCCATATCTATCACTAATTTGATCGGATTTTACTTCAACAACTAGATTATTCAAGTCAAAATATTTTTATAATTGAACATCTAAAGATGGATAAATCATATCAATCTCATGATTAACCCAAACAAAAGAATTTTCTTCATACACGACTGGAAAAGACAAGGGATAGAATGGATACTCAAACATTTATTTATTTCCTTTTTCATCATGGATAACCTTACTACCTTGTTTCAATTCAAAATAAAAATCATTAGATGATGAACATGAAGAGCATGGGGTATCTTCTTCACAAGTTGATACATTACAAACCGTAGGGTAAAAGGGATAATGAGATGAAGAGGAAGTTTCCATAAAATCATCTTATTTGGCTGAATTGGATTCTAGATCTAATTCTTTCAAATCAAAATCTTCTCGAGAAAATGAAAGATCAGCTAGTGCACTTTGGAATTCATCATCATACACATCAATAGAGTCATCATCATCAAAATGATGGTTTCCCAAGATTATAGATTGATTAATAAAATTAACTTCATTTGATTGACTATTGAAATTAGTAGATTGAATATCATCTAAGAATGAAGGAACAACATCTTGACATAGATGGTTTTGAAAGAGGGAAGAGAGATCAAAATTATCTTCACTTTTCTGCCCCTCTACCAATGTAATATCACCACCTTGTACTTGATAAAAAATTGAACTAGCAACTTGAAAATCAAGAATGTATAAAGAACTAGTTGGTGGAACAAATTGATCAAGCCAATCAAGGTACAAAGATTCATGGCATGTAGATGATAGAGGATGGCAAATGTCCCTTGAATAAGTAATACTTCCAGTGGAACCATATTCAATATTGAGGTTAAGAGTGTTAATATCATCTTGAGGAATGGAATGCTTATTCTTCACCCTAGGCTCCATGAACCATTCCAAGGTTTCCTCCATCAGATTTGAATGATGGGAAGTGGATTAAGGTTGAAGAGATGAATCAACAATCTAATTTTCATATTTTCTAATTTCAATAGGTTCAACACAAGGCACATAAAAACGAGGAGGACGAGGAGTGAAAGGAATAGTAGGTTTCTCCTTTCAAATTGACCGTGTCTCATGTATTTTAAAAGTTGGGAGAGCAGAATCATCAGGGGATTCAAACTCATCACGTAAAGATATATGAACCAAACACTCAAACTTTTGTTTAAAAAAATCCCAATTCGTATCTTCATCAAAAAATTCATAACATAGGTGAAGATTAGAAAAATCCTCAATTAACTCACTATGGTTCATTCTTAGTTGATTGATTCTCTTAAAAACATCTTGATAATCATGCCTGCCAAATGCTTGTTGAAGCTCCTTAAGAAATTAATCAAATGAATGGATCGAAGAAGATTGTAAGGTATGACACTACCGTTAACTCGACCTTCAAATGTGAGGAAGAAAATAACACAATCCGCATCTTCACAATTGATTTCATAAAATTTGCAAAAATAGAGAAACTTAGAGATGTGCTTGACTATGGATATTTTACCCTCACCATCAAACTTTAATTGAGACAAGTGATAAAGAGGGTCATCAGGGATTAGAAGTTTACCATCAAATTTATTAGAAAAGCATCCCAGGACTATTAATTGACAATGAGTCATTTAAGATAAGAGATTCAAAAAAGACTCAATGGGCACAACTTGTCATCTAGCCCTCCTTCTAGAGCCAACTGTTAATGGTGCTAGAAATCCGTCAACCAAGGGGGGTCTCCCCAGTATGAAGTCCCAATTAGGCCTCACACTGTTTGGAGTAGGAGCCCCATCTAGAGTATCATCCTAACCACCATAACCTAAATATTTTCCTCAGCTACAATGAATAACATAAGAAAGTATGCACATAACCTTTGAAATCAGCAAGCAAGTTGACATTGTGAAACACCAATTGCAATTTGTAAAACAAGACTTTCATGAGAGGGAGGTAAATTTTGAGTCTCCAGAAGGAAATTAATAGTACTATCCTAAGAGAGGCACATAAGAGAAAGGAAATATTCGTTAGTTATGTAGCGAAATAGTTTACATAGACACAATGAACATTAAAGAAAATACAACACACATTCAACAAGATAAGTACCAAATCCAATGAAGTAGTTCAATTTCCTTAGTATATGTGAAAAAAACATATATCACAAACATCTTAAGAATAGTCTTACAATATTCACAATACATGCATGAAAATTTGTTGACTTAGTGAGCTTCTGAATATTAAGTGAAATATCCAAGTACACAATTACAACAATGAGCCACTAGCTCCAATAGCAGAACATTAAGTCACTTCTTTCTTCTCCAAATAATGATCTTCTCTCCTATGCTAAGCTAGAGAAGCCAAGGCTAGCTCTCCAAAGGCTAAGCCTCCCAAAAAGCCATTTTATTGAGTCATGACGTTTCTTTTATAATAAGAGGAATGACCTTTCATATCCCCTATGACTCTTAAGTTACCCTCATGACCCTTGGACTTCTAATGTGACCTTTGGACTTCTACTAAAGACCCTTTTGTCCATATATGACTATGTGATTTTTCATATTCCACATATGACTCTTGGACTTCCACACATTACATTTTGTCCTTTCCTTTTGATAATTACATCATACATCCACAAATGATGTAGCAAGACACATGGACACACATGACACTATGATGACACTTAAATAAGTCACAACTTGATAATGATGACGTGGACTTCATGATGAGATTGGAATGCTAAGTTGTTCCTCTTATTTCTTTGTCTTCAATATTCGAGAGAGATATGTCCAGTACTTCATCTTCATGAAATATATTCATTGTTCTTCATCTTCACCCTCCAAAGGGTCCTGAATCAGTATTGGGTCTTCACACAATCTTGATCTTTGATCTTTTTTCATAAGCTAGTCCCCCTTCATCTTATTGCTTGATGACTCCTTCAAGGTTCCTTCTTCACAAGTGTCTTCTCATATGTTCTCCTTCACATCCTCCTTGAACATCATCCTTTCATGTTAATGTACATTACCTACATATGAAATTCGCTCATGACAAGATGACATCAGTCATTTAATCTCCTAGTATAACTCTCTTCATGAAATGCACTGGTTGATCTGAAACAAGGTACTTGGTTGAGGAGGAGGCTCAGGGATTGCACATTGTATAGTTACAAGAGGCAAGAGTGAGGATTTGGTGACTATTATTGCACAATGCATAACATCTAGGGGTCAGAGAAGGAATATTGCGGAGTTGAGGGAGTCAGGGAGACAAAAGTGAGGGATTTCTCACAAAAACTATGCAATGTGCAGTTCTGGGAGACAGAGGCACAAGACTACATAGTTGGAAAACTTAGTCAGACGATAAGGAAGCCTTACTTACTGTGATTGTGGAATAAACAATGCAGGGAGACTAGTGACAAAAGATTGTGCAGTTGAGCAAGTCAAAGAGGTAGACAAGAAGGGCTTGCTCACTGATATTGCGTAATGTGTAATTTAACTGAGAGACTGAGCCACTGGATTGTGCAGTTTCACAATTCAAAGAGACAAAGAGATAGACTATTAACTAAAGTTGTGCAATTCACAGTGAAATACTGACTGGAAGGCAAGATTGTGCAATTCTGAGGGGCAGAAGGCAACAGTTGAGCATTGTGATTGTGTAATACGCAGTCCTTGGAGGTAGTGATTGTGCATTATGTAGTTCCAAGAGGCAGGTATGTACATTTGGGCCTTACAACTGCGCAATGTGTAGTTCAGAGGGCAGGAGAGGGTCTAGGTTGGTCGGGGAAAGTATTCCGAAATTTGACTGTGAGGGACCAATGAGGCATAGGTGAAACCAAGGTAGGACTTGAACATGATCACACACTCGGAAGAATCGACGTTGGAATATTAAACAATCAACACTCATAATCAACATGATCCCCCTAATGTGATGACACACATCCTCCTCCAAGTGTGAGACTTAGGATACACTTTGCGACAATAGTGACAACACCAGTACAACAATGCACAAAAAATGGGGAATGTGTCAAATGCATGTCATTATGATAGATGGGACACAATAGTGTAGGAGAATGCATCATAATTTCCCTTTAATAATGTACAAATGACTTCCTTTGATTAGATGCAACACTTCCCCAATCACGATACAACACTTGCGAAAGTAAGAGAAAAGTGCAAACGAAACTTGAAAAGGCTTAAAGAAAATAAAATTAACACATTAAAGAATGAATATAACATGAAAACGACACTTTTTAGAGTGAAATCAAGCAAAAATGACAGTTGCAAATGTGAAAGCGAAACTTGCGAAAAAAAAAGTGTGCCAAAGAGATAATTGAGAAAACTCACCAAAATATAAGTACAATTTCAATCAACACGAGGAAGATTGTCAATGGAGAGTGCACAATGACTATCATCATGTGATGTGCAATGCATTATTCTTATGGATTGTGTAGTCATTTGACTAGTGATTGTGCAAGCTTTACTTTCAAGAGATGTGCAATGCATATCTAAGCTTGCATAGAAAGATGTGTGTTTGTGAATTCATTGAAGACATAACATGTGTGTGCAAGTAACTTTGACACTTAGAAGAAGATTTAATACTTTGAAAAACATTAAATGACCATGGGATGACAAATTGCAAGATCCTTAGTAGGCTCCAAAATTCAAGTGTAAGCAAAATTTTGGAGTTTGTTTGTCACAGCGACAACACTAATGTAAATTTCTACTATGATTTGGCAAGGATAGTGCTATTTAACATAGTTTTGTATTGTTTATAAAAGGAAAAAGTATTACTTGTTTCCATGATTCCATAAGTAGATCGAGTGTTTGGTTGTGTTGTCTTGTATTACTCTTCAAGAAAATTAGATCTAGAATGTGTTGAGGGGGAGTATTTCAAATGTATTTAGCTCTACGAGAGGCATAAGAAGTCTTTTAGGGGAGCCAGGGCGGGACTGCCCCTATCGCCTCTACCTTGCCTTGATCATTTAAAGGGAGTGTATCTTTATCCATGCCTGCCTTTGCTTTTGGCGGTTATAGGTATGTCTGTCAGGGGAGGGACCCAAGCCATTGCCTAGACCATAGCTATTTTTTCCATTATTGACATTGATGTCATATTATTCAGCCATACCCCTTTTCCATTTATGTCAAAGGGGGGGAGAGAGTGAGGAGACCATTTTTAGAGGCCAATTTTAGATTGAAGGATCAAATAAGGTTTCCATCAATGCCAAAGAGGGAGAATGTTGGAAACAACATTTCTTAGTCAAAATTGATGTCAAATTTTAGAGAGATCGTAGTTTTCTCATCAAGATTAATGGAACGTAATCAATGCTTGATTTGATAATCACCAAATGTAAGGAGTAAATGCATTAATTGAGTTGATTTGGTCTTATTTGATATGGTCATCAAGGAAAATGGAATGTAATGAATGTGATTATTAGGTCCAATTTGATGAGGAGAAAAAATGTATAAATGTTTTATGCCATGGGTGGAACTTAGAGTTAGCTACAATGCATA
>APFE031544680.1:13024-33620 GCA_000404065.3 Pinus taeda
CTTCTTGCCAGTTTTGGAAGAGTTCTGGGAACTGCACTAAGCATTCCAGTGTTGGTGGTCATCCTTAAACCACTGCCTTTTTATACCAACATTTCAGAGAGCACATTCAGCCTTGTGCTGCCATGCATATTTGCACATTTTGTATTTCAGCTCTTTTCTTGGACTCATACATAACCCTTCGGATTAAGGGGGGGAATGTTGGACACGTAATCCTAATGGGTTAGTGTGGAAGCCGAACAGACTAAGTAGTCCAAGGGACCTTGGGATGTGAATCCCAACGGTCACCATATTGTACTATAAATGTACATCTATTGTTAATAAAAATTGCAATGCATGCTTTATCTTTCTATTTGTTTCTTGTTCACCATGTCTGTTTAACAGAAAGAAAGAGAGAGACCAAGTACAAATGAAAATATAAAAGAAAGAAGACGACTAGTGCACTCCTCTTAGTCACATCTATACATGAATGAATAAGAATGATGAGCAATATGAAGTGACCATCATCTCCAATGTCTCCTCCATAGGAGCAAACCCAAGCATCTCACAAAAGAAAGCTCCAACAAAGACATCCTGCTTCCCTTGCATAACTTCTCCGAGGGTTTCCTCATGAACCCTAGTGAATCAATCCAAAAGACAAGTACAGAGAGAAGAGTATGATGATGATTATGAACAAAAGGACTCAGTCCTTCCGCAATATACATGGGAGGTGAGGGAAATCAACAATACAATTTGGACCAATGCCCTCACAAACAACCTACAATAATCACATGTAGGCTCACACAAGTGAAGTGCTCCACTCCAAAAATATACATGTTAAGCTTCAAGGTGATGTCATACAAAATAAGGGCTCCAAGAGGATGTAGCTACACAAGGTGTGTCCACACCCCTTTATCACAAGCCCACACAAACACCATTGCTACTCCTAAGCTATGTACTCCAATAGGTACAATCCCCTTACATGAACATTGTCACAACTTACGCATCCTCAATTCAACTCAAAGCCTCCGCGAGATAGTCCAAGCTACCCCATGCTATCTAGGACCTAATTCCCTCCTCCGAGATGCACAACACTCTTCCCCTATGTATGGAGTTCTCTAAGCAAGGAATCATATCCATGTAGCCATCATGCAGGGCATCACCCAATCCATCAAAAACTCAAACACCTTAAAGAAGAATGTTAAAGAAGCACCCAACTGAGGTCAAGAAACCACTGAGTATGCTATCTCCAATGTGAAAATCCATCATGGACCATCTCCCATGTGCAAATTCATCATATACCATAGACCATCCAAGGGATGAACATACACTATATACCCCAAATCTCATAAAACACCCCCAAACTTGGTATAAATACTTTGGATAAACCCAAAAGCCAACATGATCCAATCAAGCCCCTAGGTTGCTCACATCACACAAACTACTCAAGTGTGCTCATACTAGATTCTTAAAGTTAATAATCACTTTGAAGGTGGTTGGGTCCAAGTAGTTTGTTAAGAGAAACCTTAGGTCATTCATGACACACAAGCCACTTAGGTGCAATTCTAGTGATCCCTAAAGCTAATAATAACTTCGAAGTCAGTTGGATCCAAGTAGTTTGTAAGAGCAACCAAAGTAACAAGAAAATCATTACTACAAAAATGTAGACTCCCAAATTAGCCACGGTAGTAGGGGGAAAACATGAATAAGCCCCCAGCCTTTAATATTAAGAAAATAGAGATAAGCTCCTCCAATCCTCCACCTTCGGAAGGAGGGGGAGTAAGTGGACGCAGTCCCACTTTCTCTATTCTCAAGGGGCTAAAACATCTAAGAATTCCTCAAAGAACCCTAAGCTCCATACTCTCAACCAATCATTAGTTTTTATGAATGAACACCTTATGGTGTCTTAGTTGGGTTGTGGTAGAATTGAAGAATATATGGAATTTATTTCTAATGAAAGTTGTCTCGTGGAATGTCGAGGATTAACAAACCCTCGCGGAATGCATGATCCAAAAAATTGGATTATATTTAAAGATATTAAACTTCTTGCAAGCAAGAAGTTAAGGTTAATGGTTTTTAGTTCAGCATTACCTAGAATATAATCTCGATTCTCGACACAAATGGCATCTTTATCGACAAATCTTGTCAAAAGAAGAGGATGTATGGAAACACTAATTTCTCCATAGTTACCCCTATAGTTGTCATTGGTTGGGGGTTCTAATCCAACCCAACATTTAGTTTGGGCTTTGGTTAGTTCGGATGGTCCTCTATTGAGCCTAGACAATATCTATGCATCAAAGGACATGGAGGAAAGGATGATCTTTTGGAGATCGATGCCCTTTGAGTTATAGGAGTCCCCTTTGCTTGGCGATGATGACTTTAATATGGTGGAATCACAAGATGACAAGGAAGGCGTCCTACCCACATGAATACATCAAGGTGAAAAATATGCTTGGAATGCCCTAAAATCCGAGATGGTTTGTCCTGATAAATCTAGACACTTGGATTTTGTTGAGTTATGGTTGATTGGGTCCAATTTCAAAAACGCTTCGAATAGGCATCAAAACACTAGATTGAGCTATGTTATCTAAGCAAAATACCTTTACCTTTAATTACCCTAGAGGTAATCCTATTCATGGCATTAGGGGAAGCCCTGTCATGGATCTTTTGTTCTCTTGAGAGGTTGAAAAAACAAGAATCCATAGGACCAAACTCATTTTGAACAGGTCACATCTTAACAACCCAAGTTTTATCAACTATATTAAGCAAATTCAGAATCTCCTTCCAAGCCAAGGGGAGAAAGAGAGTCGAATTGCTTGCTGGGAGGATGCCATCTCATGCATTGCAGCATTCCTATGTGGTTATGGTCACTAAATCATCATTGTTAATCACAAGCACCATAATTTTGTCAATGAACTTGAATAACTTTCCTTGGACTTGAATAACTTTCTTTGTTGCTCCAATCTAGCCCTTACAATGAGGAGAAACAAGTCCATGTGACCAAATTTTGTTTATTGTTGAAAGTTGATGAAGTTTGTTGGTGTAGAGGAGCTCAACTAAGGGCCCAATTGCAATGGATCAAAACTGAAGACAAACCAACAAAAGGTTTCTTAAAGCCATGGCCATCAACGAGGTCAAGGAGAAAATATTTGTTCTTGAGTAAGTTGTAGGTTGGGTAACTAGCCAAGAAGGAATAGAAGAGGAGTTTGTCAATCTTTATAAAATTGTTTTCCAGATGCAAGATCATGAAAAAGGAATGTATAGTGGCCATGCAAATTTGTCTGCACATAGTGTTGCAATGCCCCCTTGAGGAACAAACAAGGGTTGACTCTTAATTAGTTGACAAATAGGTCAAATAAAATATAATTGATGACAGGACTCATGGATTGGATGGGTTCCTATGTGAGTTCTACAAAACAAAAGCAATGTGGGAATTTGTCAAGTCTAATATTTTACAAGTGCACGAGGGAAGCAATCAAAAGGAAAACCTTGTGTGCTAGTATCAACCAAAGTCTCATCAAATTTGTCTGGAAACTCAATGACCCTGAGCTCATAACTAACTAAAGACCAATAACTCTATTATATGTCTCTTTCAAGATCATGGCCAAAGCATTAACACTCTACATAAAGCATATTCTACACATGATTGTTCTTCTTGAGCAAACAAGGTTTATTAGAGGTTGTTTCATTTTTTTTAATCTTTTATTGTTTTAAAAGGCATGGAACAAGAATGCACTTTTGAGTTGGATTCTCTCTTCATCAAACTTTATGATTGTGTTAAATAGCCATTTATTCTAGCATTGTTAAAAGCCCCTAGGTTTTGGGAACTTCTTCCTCAGGCTTGTTGAAACTCTCTTGGTTGAAGCCCTAAGTTGTCTCTCCATCAAAAACTCTTAAGTCAAATGACATGGGACTATTTAGATCCATCCGAAATAGTTGTCCCTTAGCATCCACAATACATGTTATCGCAGTTGAGGCCTTGGTCATTGTGCCTAGAGGCACTCTTTCACCCAGTATGATAGAGATGTTGTAATGTAATGTTTAACATTTTGACCAAGTCAAATAGCATAAAAATAAAAATAAAAATAAATAAAAAGATTGATGTAATGTAAACATTTTAACTCCATAAAAAATAAATAAAAATAAAAATAAACCTATAAAATAAAAAATAATGTAATAATAAAAATGACCCATGGTAGTAAAATAATAATAAAAAAAAAAATGACCCATGGTAATCACGTGCAATATAGCCTATTTAAAGGGATAAATTAAACCAGCATAGCTCCATCCTAACTCCAGATATACCAAGTACCAAGAGGGATCAAATCTCTTGAGATGCAAACCTCTTTTAGAGTGAAAAAAGATTTGATCCCTCTCGGCGCTTAGTATATCTGGAGTTAGGATGCATCTACACTGGTCTTATCGACAATTAGATAGATAATGTCTTATTAAAGGCATCCTACTCCCTGAAAATGATGTGGGAACTCGTCAATGACCACTCCTCATCGTTCTAGTGGACCAATGCTCCTCTGATAACACTATGGAATATCTCTAAATCCTTTAAGTAGACTCAAGTTCTAGTATTTAATGGGCCAAAACATAGTGCTACTAACAACGTCAAATATAATTTCCTTGTTGGTTGGAGGCCCAAGGGTGGTCTTGTATCCTCCTAACCCAAATCTATGAATTTTTAGGTATCTTGCTTTACTTCCCAACTCTCCTAAGGAAATTTGAGAGGTGTTGATTGAGCTAGTTGAAAATAAAATTAAGAAATGGCTTATTAGGCCCACGGTGCACACTACCAATATTTAGATTCGCACTTAAATATTTGTGACCATGCATGTATTGTTTCCCTTACTGGTTTCCATAGATGTTTACATACTGAGACAACTCAAAAAGCCTTTTGTTCTAGAGGCAAATGCTTTCATGGAGTAAAATGGAGTTGAATTGGCATGATAAGAAACTAGGGTGGGATAGACATTACTAAAGACCACACTTATGCACAAGCTTTGTGTACTAAGTGGTTGATTTGGACCTAAAGGGAAAACAAACTTGGAAGATGCTACCGAGGAACTACATCTTTTCAAGAGCCCTTCTTAGCAAGGTATCAACTTGCAAACCCTAATGACCACCCCAACCTTGGTGAAAATTGAAGGAATTTATGTGGTTAAAAGCATTTTGAAAGACTAAGATACTATCAATTGGTCCATATCTTGCATCGAAGGTCGATTCCTAAGCATTGGGATACCATTTAATAATCATTCTTTATGGTAGTACCAAATTTTGGCTCATGAATGCAAAAACATAGCCAAGAATGCTTGCTCCTTAGCCTTGAGCTCATTAAGGCAATGACTCAATTAGAGACTTATTTGATGCCCAAACAATAGATTGAATTCCATGTCCCAAGGTTAAACAAGTTTTGGGCATGCAAACTCTAGTCAAAGGCCTAATCCCATACTCATCTATCAACCTAGGCTTGCAAATCTCTTAGGGAAAGGGACAAGGGTGGAAATTGGACATATTAAAGCCTTCACCAACTATAATCCATCTAATGGCTACAAGTGACTATGTCCAAGCCTCTTCTTGAGGGCCAATTAAAACAAGCTTTGGATACTGAAAACAAAACATGTTACATAAGACTTATTTGTTTAAGCTCCAAGTGGACCCTTAAAAAAGCCTTCTTATTTGGTCGCTAATTACGGGTGGTTTGCTTGTTATTAGGATATTAACCCGCCTAGGGGTCACACATCCTAGGTGTCCTATCTATGGTATATATGCTTAAACACCTCTTCTATTTTTGTCCCCTTGCCATGTTTTCCTAGGATTGGGTTGTCGACTTCTATGGTCAAGTCCTTCCCACATCCTTTCCCTGGAAAGCACCGCTACTAGGGGATAAATTCCCCCAAGCTATTAAGTGTCAAGCCTCATGGCAATGGCAAAGAGTGGATATAATCTCTTTCATTTGGAAGAAAAGGAATGATGCTTTATTTAATAATGCCCAACCTCTAAGAAGCTAGACCTGGGAGTAGGCTATGTTATCTAGTTAGTCATGAAGTCAAGGAACGAAGGGAATACCAACATAATTGGCACCAAATGCCGAAATAGAAAATTGTCAAGTTTCCCACACTCATGATCATCATTTTTAATGGTGAATGACCACCTATCCCCAGCGATGATGGTTGGGAACCTAGTGTGATTGATCATGAGTCTATTGTCAATATATGGGGTCTAATCCCCAAGGACCATGACAATCTAACACCCAATGTTGGGCTCCTCTCCACTAATTTTTGATGTTAGCCTTATGTTTTATGGGCCACAAGTCATTCGATGTTACACTTTGTTATGGACCTTCTATGACTATGTGCCCAAGCAGTCGAGTTTAGTTTAAAGAGTGTTTTTGGTTTGTGATTAGCGCAATTTCAGGGTTTTGCTAGCACTCATGGAGGTTGGATTTATGGCCTACTCTTTTGTATAAAATACCTTGGTCCAATCTTCATTTTTTTTTTACAAATGTGAATGTATGCTCTTACTTTATGAATTACCTTTATTTTGAAAACCACTCCCATTTTCCTAGAGGATTTTGTTATTTTGAAGATGAGCTAGATATTTGATCTTGTATAAAACCCTTCTATTATAATTATGAATTGCCAAGTTACAATCCCAAGAAAATGTGCTCCAAGCCTTTACTAGACTAATGTAATGGAAGATGGTGAAGATAGCACAAAGTTGTGAGGATGAATCAATGGCACTGGATAAAGGGGAATACAATTAGGAAAAACCTGAGAAAGAATAGAGAAAGAGGAAAACATTGTCCACAAATCCTTGGATTTATTTTCAAACCCACAAGAAACACTTCAAACAAACAAGGCTCACATTATGTAGGACCACAAGGGTAATCCTATGGACATAAGGCACTTTAAGTATCTTAAAAGCTAAATAGGTGGATGCAAGGATGCACATATCTGTCCACATATTTATTATGTGCATGTATGTTAGCCCCAATGTTGGGCTCCTCCCCACTAATTTTTTATGTTAGCCTTCTGTTTTATGGGCCACAAGTCATTTGATGTTACACTTTATTATGGACCTTCTACGACTATGTGCCCAAGCAGTCGAGTGTAGTTTAAAAAGTGTTTTTGTTTTGTGATTAGCGCAATTTTGGGCTTTTTAAAAATGAATGTATGCACTTACTTTACAAATTACTTTTATTTTGAAAACCACTCCCATTTTCCTAGAGGGTTTTGTTATTTTGAAGATGAGCTAGATATTTGATCTTGTATAAAACCTCTCTATTATAATTACTAAGTTACAATCCCACGAGACTTCTCTGAAACGGCACAGAACGGCCTAGACGCTTCACCCACCCAGGACCTGACCTCCTGCTGCATGCGACAGGGTAGTAAGAGGAACAGGAGCAGAGCACATGGAAGCCCCACAGGGGGGAGCACCATTGCTCTCCCCTAAATCAACTGACATGCCGCCAAGAACGGAGGCGCCCATAGTCTTTGGATCTGTTGATGAGGAGACGCTCAGGGCAGAGCACGTGCAGCAAAAAAAGAACATAGGGACAAATCCGCAGTCAGACAAGGCAGGAGATAACCATGGCAGAAGTGACAACGCAGAGGACAAACCAAAGATCACTTCGAAAACCTGCAAACCCATCGCTGCTGAAAGGCCAAGAATAGAGTTACCAGGACAGAAGATCGACGAGCGTATCCAATATATGAGGGATCACGCCCTCATTGGAAAGTTCATAGGGTTCTGGCCAACAGAGAAAGCCCTACATGGTTGGATAGCAGCGAAATGGAAACCCAAAGGCCAAGTGACACTGCGGCTAGGACCGAAAGGGTTCTTCACAGCCATCTTCCTATGCCTGGAAGACAAGTACAGAATCATGGATGAAGGACCTTATTTCTTTAATTCGGCTGGATTATACCTGAGAGACTGGGTAGCCAGATTCAACCCGGACAAAGAAGACCTGACCTGGGCTCCGATTTGGATAAGAATGTACTCACTCCCAGAGGAATATTGGGAAGAAAGTCTACTCAAAGACATAGGCAATGGTCTGGGTGAATACATAAAGGCCGCAGAAGAAACGAAGCTTCAAAGATACACCTCCTATGCCCGCATTTGTGTCTTCATGCGCCTAGACCAAGCCCTGCCGGACTCGGTAAGTCTCTCTCACTATGATCATGAATGGATTCAGCCCTTAGACTATGAACATGTACCTTTCCGATGCCGAAAATGTCATGCTCATGGACATTTGTTCAGAGATTGTCCGTTAAATGCCAAGGCCAGCAATACAGATTCCCCCAACCCTCCTACCCAAGACGACTTCACCAAAGCTCCCAGCCATAAACGATCGAATAAAAAGCCCCCTGCCGGGAAAAAACCCCTGTCAAGCTCTGCTGCCACCCCCTCCACCAGTGATAGCTTTGAAATCTTAGCCCAAGCCTCTGAGGAGCTAGGTCTAATCCATAAGACTATTCCACCGCTCAATGATGCCTCTCTCCATCCCCCTCCCTCGGACCAACCCCCTGAGTCTCAACCCTTCAAAGATGTTGAAGCCGACCCCATCATCAGCCAAAAAGAGCCAGCCGAGAAATCAAATGACATGGAAGTTGATGGAACACCAGATCAATCCCAGGGGCCTAGACCCTTCCATAGCTGGAAGCAATCAGGTGCAACAAATGGATGAAGAACCAGAGAGCATAGATATGGAAGGATTAGACATCCTACAGCTAGAAATAGCCTGCAAAAAGAGGGACTATGACAAAATCTCAGAACTTCAGCTAAGCAAACTAGAAGTGGTCATTTCAAAAGCATACCAGCAAAGACAACTTGGCATTCAGCTAGGAAGCCATTAGATGGTGGGCTTAGGACAAAATATTTCAAAAAAAGAGGACGAAAAACGGAACTCCAGCGAACAATAGAAGTTAGGAAAATCCTGGTGGATTCGGGCAGGTATGCAAAATTGACGAAATACTACAAACCTTCCACTAACGTTGAATAATGAAGCTCATCTCATGGAATTTAAGAGGGCTAAATGGCCCAGGAAAACTTAGAATCCTGAAAAATATGATAAAGATGGAAAAGCCACAAATATGTTTTCTGCAAGAAACTAAATGTAACAATAGTACTTTAGAAAGCATCCTTTCTAAAGCTTGGCCGGGATGTCAAACAGTAGCGGTGGACGCTTCAGGAGCCTCGGGAGGGCTAGCCATTGCATGGGACTCGAAAGCGCTATCCCTCTCAGACTTTCATGCCTCTCACCACTTTATTCAAGCCACTTTTCATCTTTTAAGTACTAATATACATGGGCACCTTTCCAATGTCTATTTCCCACAGGACGCAAGGAAAAAGGCAGATCTACTCAACACAATAGAAGCCTTGAATAACCACAGAACGCATCCTCTGTGGATCATTGGAGGAGACTTCAACATGATCACCAAGATGGAGGAAAAGCTGGGAGGAAGAAACAGGTTGGAACAGGAAACTACTTACTTCAAAGACTTCATCCACAACGCCTCTCTTATTGACCTGCAATTTTGCAATGGCAAATATACCTGGAGTAATAGAAGAGCGGGAAAACACCAAATTGCTTCTAACTTGACACATTCCTTATATCAGACAACTCGATTCAGACAGGAGGAGATATAACAGCGGCAATCCTTCCCCACTCAGGCTCAAATCATTGGCCAATCTCCCTGCAGTGGCAACGACCGAGCAATGCCACAGGGCGACCCTTTCGTTTCAAAGAATTCTGGTTCACCCATCCGGATTTCAGGGACTTCATCAAATCCACTTGGAAAGCCTTTATACCGCCAGAGGGATCCAAAATGTTCCAATTCCAACAGAAATTAAAAAATCTCAAGTACCATTTAAAGCGCTGGAATGTGGAGACCTTTGGAAATATCTTCAAAGAGCAACAGAACTTAATGAGGGACCTGGCAAATCTCCATCAGCAAATAATCACGGGAGGTCACACGGAAGCGACTCTGGAGAAAGAGCAAAGTATCCACAAACAACTGGAAGAAAGAAGGAAGCAAGAGGAGATACTATGGAAGCAAAAATCCAGAATCAGATAGCTGAAAGAGGGAGAGCGAAATACTAAGTTCTTTCATCGAACAACGGTACAACGAAGAATGCACAACAATATTCCCTTCCTCCTGAAGCAAGGTGGGGCACGAATAGAACAGCATGAGGAAATTGAGAAAGAATTTCTAACTCACTTCAAGGAGGTTCACCAAGAGCCAAATGCAAACAGGGGACCAGCTATAGAAAGAATCATCCAAAATGTGCCAAAACTTATAACTGAGGAACACAACGAACTTCTTCTTCGACCTATTCTAACTCAGGAGATGGATACTGCCATGTCTCAACTCAAAGAAGGCAAAGCTCCAGACCCAGACGGCTTCACTACAACCTTTTTTCATACTTTCTGGGACATGATCAAACTTGAAGTCTGGGAGGTGGTGGAGGAATCAAGAGCTCTTCACTGGCTGCTACCATCTCTCAATTCTACCTTCATAGCTCTTATCCCAAAAGAGGAGTCCACCACACCTGACAAGTTTCGGCCAATTGCTCTATGTAATGTCATTTACAAGGTGATCTCCAAGGTAATAGCCAACAGGTTAAAACCCCTTCTACCTCTGCTCATCTCTCCTAAACAATCAGGGTATGTCGAAAGAAGACAGATCTTGGATGGCATAATCCTCACGCACGAGATTATTCACTCCCTCAAGCAAACAAGGCAGGCAGGTATGATTCTAAAGCTAGATCTCTCTAAGGCTTTTGACAAGCTCAGCTGGTCCTATATACAAAAAATGCTTAATGCTTTTGGCTTCTCTCACATGTGGATCCGCTGGATTATGAGTCTTTTAACCTCCTCCTTCTTTTCTATTCTTGTGAATGGCTACCCGTCTCATCCCTTCAGGCCCTCTCGGGGAATCAGGCAAGGCGATCCCCTCTCCCCCTTCCTCTTCATCCTGATGGCTGAAGGTCTGGGTCGTCACATCAAGCAATCTCATCTCTCTCATCATCTTAAAGGCCTTTCCATTCACAACTCCCCTGCTATAACTCACCAGCAGTTTGTTGTTGACAACATGCTCTTCGGTTATCCTTCTGTCCAGGAAGCCTCTCGCTTCAAATCTCTGCTCAATGACTTCTCTGAGGCCTCAGGTACTAGTATCAACAATTCCAAATCGCAAATCTTCTTCTTCCATACCCAGCCTATTGTCAAGCTTGCTATAGCCAGAATTTTGGGTTTCCCCATCGCCACACTTCCATCCAATTACCTTGGCGCCCCCCTCATCGCATCTGCCATCAAGCACTCCTCCTGGCGCAGGCTCATTGAAAAGCTTGAAACACGTCTAAACCTCTGGACGTATAGATCCCTGAACATGGCCAGTCGTGTAGTGCTCATAAAAGCAGTACTACAGGCAATGCCGCTTTACCTGTTCTCAATCTTGGCAGCCCCCAAATGGGTCTTAAAAAGAATAAGAGATTTACAGAGACGTTTCCTCTGGGGGAACTCAGCCACAAACCGCAAATGGGCACTGGTAAAATGGACCACTGTTTGCACGACCAAGGAAAAAGGAGGTATTGGTCTGAGAGACCCCAATCACAGTAATGCAATCATGAGTGCCAAAATCTGGTGGCAATGGCTCTCTTCACCAGAAAAACCATGGGCTGCCATCTGGACTGCCAAGTATGCCAACCAGAGGCCACAGGAGGAACTCATAAGATACATTCCCAGTGTCAATGGATCTCTGATATGGAATGCAGCCAAACAACACTTCCAGTTGATTCAGCAGCATAGTTTCTGGGAAGTAAGAAATGGTCGAACTGTACGATTTTGGACAAACACCTGGAACCAACTGCCAAAGCTTAATGGAATCCTAAATATTCCTCCCAACTTCATCAGAGCGGCCTAGCAACAGAATAAGATATGGAAGTATTGGGATCAAGAACAAGAGCAAGGATTTCGGAAGTGGAAACAAGGTATCCAGCTTACCAGAAACATGGAACATCCATTCACAGAAGAATTGCAAAAGGAGCTAAGCAAAAGAAGCATCCGATATTCAGAGGACAAAGACATTCTACGATGGGGTTATCGGCCTAAGGGGGCATTCACCACTTCAAAGGCTTACAAAATCATAAGCACAGACCCAATCCCCCCAGACCCAATATGGACCAAAATCTGGGGGTTTGGCTCGTGGCCCAAAGTTTCTCTTTTTTTATGGCTGGTTGGAGTCTGGACACAAAAGAATTTTAACTTGGGATAAACTCCGACGGAGAAACTATCATGGCCCCTCCATATGTGTCAACTGCAAATCTCAAGAGGAAACCACTCAACACCTCTTGGACGCTTGCCCCTTGGCCAACCAAATATGGGAGAAGGCAAGTTTCAGGAGTCAAAGAAATTGCAGGCTTCCAGATGATATAACAAATACCTTGAGACACTGGCCAATGAATCCGTATAAATGTGAAATTCTCAATCACTTATGGCGCATACTTCCTGGGCTGCTTCTATGGAACATATGGAAAGAAAGAAACAAAAGGATATTCAAGGATCAGTATTCCCCAATTGACATTATCTGGCGCAAGGTTTGTGGGAATCTAGAAGAAACCATGCAGCTTAAATCCTGGAACACGGAAGACCTTCCAACTCTAGATAATGAGAAGGCTATCTGGGAAAACTGGAACTTGCATCTACCCCAGAAGCTCCACAACAAAATCCAGCATAATGGCAGTAGTACCAAAGAGGTCTCTTGGACTGCCCCTCCTGAGCACTCCTTCAAACTCAATTTTGATGGAGCCTCAAAGGCTAATCCTGGGATAGCTGGATATGGTGGAATATTCAGAAACCATGATGGCAGGCCTCTTCAGATCTACTATGGAAACATCGGATGTGACACAAACAACTCGGCTGAGTTGGAAGGTCTATGGCAAGGTCTTATTCTTTCCAGGCATAACAACTTCAGTCCCCTGGAGGTAGAAGGAGATTCTCAAATCCTAATTAACATGGCTAAGCATCTCCTAAATGGCTCTCATGCAAAGAAAATTGCCACGAGCTGGAGGCTTGAAGCGAGACTGGAAGCCATGGAGCAAGAACTACTTAATAACAGAGCCATCACCTTCAATCACATAAGAAGAGAAGGCAACAAGGTAGCAGATTTTATGGCCAACATTGGCGTGGAAAGTGAGTATACTCTACAAGAAGGAACTCTAGACATACTAAAGAACCATGCACAAGCACAGGAATGCAATCACCTGGTCCAAAATGACACCACCCCCCCGGATGCGGGTGCAAACCAACGCGAATAGGTTGATGGGACGGGGGTGCAGGGGAGGCCACCTGCCTACCATGCGCAGAGGCGACTTGGAAGATGGTGGCGGAGGACATCCCTGGAAGGCGATGATAAACGTAATGGGACCGCAACCAAGGAGCATTTACGCTCCGACCTCCTTTGGCTGCATTACAGAACTCGGCTCCACTGCACAATTGAATGCCTCATTAATGGGGTCGACCCTCGAGGTAGAGGTTGGGGTTTTATAAACAGAGGTAGCCCAGGAATCACCATGTTCATTTGGGCAGGGTCTGGGCTTCTCATGCTCTCGCTGGTGCTGACAAATTCCGGCCTTGGTCTGATTTATTCCACCCCGGGTCTGATTGCCCAACTTGTTTATGCCCCTGTTGGTCTTATGCATTTCAATTCGGCTCTGGATTGCTCTGTTAACATGGTCAGGACTCGTCAGCGGATGCTAAGTCGTCACGGCTCCAGTCGTGGAGGGTCATCGCACCCCTCAGCCGAGGTGGAAACCCATTCTCACTGTCACTGCCTTCACTTCGCTGTCACTGCCATTGCCCTCATTTGGGAGGTGCAAGCTCTCTCAGGCACAGCCAATATATGCAGGCCAGCTCACCTGGGTCTTCGTCTGCTCCTTACTTCGGCTCAGTTGTATTTACCTTCAACAGCCCCCTGAATTGTCCAAGGATTAATGCCCATGTCTCTATTCTTTTCATTGATGAAGCCCAGGACGAGGGCGGAACCAGTGCTCCTCCAGAATTCCCGGCCCCGGTCGACATAGCCAAAACATTTGAACTGCCCACGGCAGACAAGGGGAAGGGCACGGAATTGCCAGACCTTCAGTTGGAGAAGAACCAGAAGCAGCCAGAAGCGGCCGAGGCAAAAGAGGGCCAAGCTCAGGAAGAGGAAGAATATGGATGGTGCCCAATTGTGGAGGAGGTGCCGAAGGACTAGTCTGTTGCCAGGTCTCAGATCCTGTAGCTCGGGTGGGATTCTGGTTCTTTCCTTTTTTTGGTCATGTCCATCTGTCCAATTGTCTCTGGCATGTCTTCGTGTCGAATATCTTTTATGTTAATGTGTCAATGCGGCAAAATTCCAACGCTGAGGCGTATGGTCGGTTACAGTCTTGTTTGGGTGTCAGTTTTGTGGTCGGTTATAGTCTTGCATGGGTGTCAATTTTGTCCTCCCCTGTGTGGGAATGATTTTACTGGTCACAAACGCCCCTGTGAGGGAATGAATAGGTTAGCCCTCTCTTTCTGCTACATTTGGTTGATCCAAAATGCCACTCTTTCAGGCAGATGGATCTTTCAAACAGCATGATTGTAAATGTACTCTGGTTTTTTGTATATAATAGAATAGTTTAATCGAGAAAAAAAAAGTTACAATCCCACGAAAATGTGCTTCAAGCCTTTACTAGACTAATGTAAAGGAAGATGGTGAAGATAGCACAAAGTTGTGAGGATGAAATTTGAATTAATGGGACTGGATAAAGGGAACACAATTAGGAAAACCCTGAGAAAGAACAGAGAAGAGAGGAAAACATTGTCCACAAATCCTTGGATTTATTTTTAGGCCCACACGAAACACTTCAAGCCAACAAGGCTCACATTATGTAAGCCCACAAGGGTCATCCTATGGACATAGGGAACTTTAAGTACCTTAATAGCTAAACAGGTGGATGCATGGATGCACATATCTGTCCACATATTTATTTATGTGCATGTATGTTAGCCCTAACACGAATATTTTATCCATGATGATTGATTTCATCTACGTACTTGTATTAAAGTGTGAAAACTACTAGGTTTCCACCAAAACAACACATCATGAATATCTTTTAACAATGGGGAGAGTCTTCACAATCCCATCGGAACAACAATTTTTTCATTTGCTTGAGGTGCAAGCCAAGCAACAAATAATTTTGGAAAGGCATATGCTCTTCTATGCAAACATATCTTGGCTAAAGAATCAAATGTCCGAGCTCTATTTGTCCTTAGAGATTCAATGTTTGTTATAAAGATAATGCTAGGAAAATCTCTTCCAAAGGGAAGAAATCTAAAGAATGTCTTTGATTGAGTCAAGCAAGAAGTCCAGTCATTCTCTAAGGTCTCCTTCTATCGCATTCAAAGGGGCCTTGATGAAGAAGTTGATACGTGAGCAAAGTTAGCCACCAAGTTAAGCATCGACACTATGGTTAAAAATGGGGAGCGTGCAACCCCTCCTATCCTCTATGTATATTAGTGCATTAGTGAATCACCTTCATTAATTCTCGCATGAGTTGAATCCTCACACCAAATTGTAGTCGCATCAAGAAGGATGAGATAAGAGAAAACTACTCCCTTTGCAGCATGCAAACCGTTACCAAGCTCGTGGTTATTGAATACCTAGTTGGTGAACAATACAAGGCCTGCGGGATTATGGCTAAGCCAAGTCTTGGAAATGGGTGTAAATTTGGCTAGCGTGTTGATGCACATCGCCATTTAGGGAACATTCCTCTCAATCATGGGTGGTTTGCCAACCTTTGGGTTTTGCAATGGATCATTTATAGAGAGAGAGGTTGATTCAACAAATTGTGCATCAAGGGAATCATGGCTTTTGCTTCCCAATGGTTGTTGCGTTTTCTTCTTGGCTTGTGCTTTTTTCACTAGAATTTCTTTTGGCTCAAATCCTCAAAAGAGTTATAATGAACCTTTGAAGCATGGCATTATAGTGTTGATATTAGTGAAAAGTATAGTGAGGGAAGGTCTTGTTGACTCATGCCTTAGTCAAGAAAGACCACAATCAGTTGTTCCTTTAGCATGCACGAGTTCTTGGTGTTAAGACAAGTTCATGGAGCAATTAACTCATGCACAAAGATTGGAAGCTCATTTATGTGGTTCTCCAAGTGCAAATTCTACTTTAGAACGGGACAAGTTGGAGAGCTTCAATTTCGATTGAAGAAAATTACTCAATTAACAAGTCAAACTTCACTTGTGTTCTAAATTAGTACTTGCCAGAATTAGCATGATCAAATTGCTTAAAAGGAGGACGAAGGCACAATTTGTATCATACTTGTATGCACAGGTTTGTGTGTGTGAGAGCATCTTGTTGAGAGAGCAAATCAAGGAGGAGCAGGTTTGTGTGTGAGAGCATCTTGTTGAGAGATCATAACAAGGAGGACCCTATACGCAGAATTGAGAGGGAGACTTCCCTGCAAACCAGCACTAGGATTTAGGAGGAATTCCTAAATAGTAGGAGCCACTATTGCGCTAGGAAATAGGGGCTAGATTGCACAAAGAAGTCAGAGCTAGGTTAAGAGGAGTGCAAGGGTTTTCAAGCTTAGTCCAAGCACTGAGAACAAGTTTGTTCTTGAGTGAAACGATATTACCTTATAAGAAATTAATATGCTCAAACTCTTTCAATAAAATTCTACAGCAAGAAGAAGGCTTTCCTAGTTGGGTTCCCTAGAAAAACCATTATTTATTGTTATTGTGTGACTGTGTTTTTATTTGTGTTTCTATTCAACTACAAATTTAAAGTTCAGAAATTATGTACCTTCGTGAATCGAACCTAGTTTCAGTTTGTTCATTCAAGCAGTTGCAAAATTTCAAGAAAAATCTACATGGTATCAAAGCATAGAACCACATACAGACCAACAGATGGAGAAGGGACAAAGGAGGCCTATGCACAGAGATTTCGAGATAGTCAAAGGAGGTCATCATTTTGTGATAAATTTGCTAAGGGTTTGTGTGTTAAGGGATAGCGGCCTTACTCTATTGTCTATCTAAAGGGCTGAAGTTTTGTGTTGTGGGAGGAGGGTCGAGGCCCTAATCTTCTGATAAGAAGGCTTAGAAAGGACCTACTTTATTGTGGATTGGAGGTCATATTTACCTGAGGTAGAAGTGCAACAAGGGAGAGGCTTTTTATATCGAGTTCTAGAATTATAAACATGAAGTATGACCACAGACCTAGCCTCAAATAATTGAGCAGAAGAGAAAAGTGTTTGGGCAGAAACGAGGGTTTCATTATAGTGGGTCGAGGTATGTAAGATCTGTGTTTGGGCTACGAGTAGGCTAATCTCTATGGAGCCTTGTTGCTAGTGAAAGGGATGTCAATAAGAGTATTGAACAATGGTATTTTGTGCCCAAGTTCTATGACACTGGTGGAGCAATATCACTGATAGGGGGTAACATTGTCAAGCACTAGGTTCATTGTCTTTGGTGGAGCAAAGTTGATTAGTGAGGGCATATTTTGAAGAGCAGAGCAGAGCAGACCCTTGGATAGTAGTATGGAATTCCTACGACTGAGGTCAGATCACAATTTGGAGGGAGCCTCTAACTTCTGCTCATGGAGAGAAAGGATCACAGTAGTGTTGGAAGATAATGGAGTGATTGAGTTTGTGAAGAAAGCACAAGTGCCACGTACAGATGCCCAACAATTGACCCAACATATAATAAGAATGACACCAAGGCGAGGAGGACCATTCTAGAAGGGATCAAAGATCGTATCATTCCCCATCCCTATCAGAAGAAGACAGCATTTGAGATGTATAAAGCAAGTGATGCCAAGAAGTTTGCTCTCAAAGAGAAGTGTTAAATTATGGTATGTTCTATGCTTAGAGCGTTTTACTTATTTTTCTTCTTATTAGCCACAGATTAGCAATCACATATACATAAAGTAAAGTGTAGATAGAACATTGAAAGATCAATACAAAACAAGCCAAGACAAGAGACACAAGATGTGGCGGCTAGCCAGGGATAAACCCCAATGCGGGGAAACCCTTTGATCAAATCTTCTTTTATCTTCATAGTTCAGCAAAGAGAAATAGTACAAAATTTGAATTCTGGAATTTTATATCAACAGCAGCAAACCCTAGATCAGCAAAGTCAAACTTGTTCAAACTAGCTGAAATTGACCTCTAAAATATTTGGTCAACTTGTCCTTGAACAACCTGAAGAAACAGTAATTTCAGTCAATTTGCAGATTTCTGAAGTCAACTTGCAGCCCTAAACTAGGGCAGTCAATACTAGTCAAACCAAAGGTCAGATCACCTCGATTTTCATGCCAAAAATTGCGGCCTGCCTAAGAGAGGCAACCACACCCAATCCGCACTTCTAGAAGGTCACCGCTTGGTCAACGTTGGTCAAATAGATGACTTGCTGCCCTAGCGTCCTTCTTTTTGTGTCTTCTTTGCCTTAGGATGTCTTCCTTTCAGCCACACGCGTGAGAGAGAGAGAGGTTGCTTTTATGCGTAGGGGAGAAAGAGAGAGAAGATGAGTGAATTAAATTTTCCAAATGAGGAGAATGCTCCTTGTATTTATATGCAAACGTTGAGGTTGAATAGACATGACTGTTGGGCTTTTGAGCCTACATAAGTTTGTTGGCCGACCTTGACAATTTGTCCATAATCAAAATAAAAACATATCTCCATAAATACTTATCGGAATCGGATGATCTTTAAAGTTTAGATCAATCCTACACCTCTCGATGAAAGGAATCTAGGAAAAATATCAGAAGCCATAAATAAGGTGATCCACATGGATTTTGGCCCTAGTTGCCAATTTAAACACTCCCTCTCAACTAGGGAGAACTTCATCTGCAATCCATCAGACCGTCTTTGCTATCCATCCATCAAATGCACTGTCCTGTACAACTTGACCCCACTCTACTCTGCTTTGCTCTGCTCGAACTATGAAGAAGAAGAAATGATCAAGGATGTATCATACCATCCTCCACTGACCCGAAGTCAGTCTCAAAGTGCGAACCACTCTCACTGATCCCAGATCAATGGAGGTCATCCTAGCATAGGGAGTACGGTAGATACAGCGATGCGTCCATCGATAGTACTACTATGGTCCCTATCCTCATTTCCCTTCTCATTGATCAAATGAGAGGTACTTCCCATGAGTCCCAAACTGCATGGGTAGGATGCCTCAACAGGAGAACTAATCATCCTGTCCACAAGAGAACAAATCATCCTGTCTAGTGGATGCCACAGAGAACTAATCATCCTAGCCTACAAGAGAACTAATCACCCTACACCACAGTCGCCACATAGAACGAATCATCATGGCCCATAGGAGAACTAATCATCCTGTTCCACAGTCGCCACGAGGTGTCACGGGGAAAGGTTGAACCTTTACCCTGTACATAGTGCACCACCAGGGGATGGTGAGTCGCCCTGTCGTCACATGTCACTCCAAGAAGTACCCTGCGCCCCCCTGGAGCTCCCAAAGCTCAATACATCATACTCAACCCTCATAAGAGGGTCTCTGAACGACACCAAGTCATTCTCGGAAAGTCAAGAATTTGACCTTTCCTAGGGGCTTTGTCAATATGTCGGGGACCTATTCATCTGTACCGATATGTTGGAGCCTTATTGCTCCTCACTGCACCATATCTCGAATATAGTGGTACCTAATATCGATATGCTTGGAGCAATCGTGAAATACGAGATTCTCTGATAAATGGATCCCGCTTTGGTTGTCACACAAAATCACGGTGGTATCCAATGTAAATCCAAACAACTCACTAAAGAGCTTTTGCAACCAGACTGCCTCACAGGAGGCCATGCTAGCAGCAATGTACTCTGCCTCAGTGGTACTCAAAGCCACCTACTTTTGCTTCCTGCTCATCTAGGATATTGAGGTAAATCCCAAAGAGAAACAGCACCCAGAAGTGCTCTTTCGGTCCACCACACTGCCTGCCCAATCAACATCAGTATACCCAAGTAGTCTCACATCTCCGGCATTATCTCTCAACCCATGAGTGATTGTGCCACGGAGATATCTCAACAGATTCTTAGCACCAATCCAATGTGAGTGATGAGGCTCAACCATATGTTGACTCAATGTGTTGACTACAAAGCATATATCCAAACGGGAGTTCACCAAGAACTTTAATGCTCTAATCAGTTGATGATACTCCGACAACACTACCGCTTAACTTCTTGAAGTCAAGCTCCATTGGGGTAGTTACGGGCTTGCAGTCCACCATGCCGAATCTCTCCAATATCTTCACCACATATTTTCTTTGAGATAGGAAAATCTCCCCTTGTTTCTGCCAGACTTCCGGTCCTAGGAAATAGTGCGTAAGTCCTAGGTCTTTCATCTCGAACTCAGAAGCCAGCTCCCTCTTACATTCGTGAATGAGAGGGTCTGCACCTGTTAGAAAGAGGTCGTCAATATATAGCAACAATATGAGAGGCTTGTCATCTATAACCTTAAAGTAAAGGTTAGGGTCGGCTTCATTCCTAGTGAATCCCAGCTTCATCAAGTAGCTATCGATCCTCTCATACCATGCTCGAGGTGCTTGCTTTAGCCCATAGA
>APFE031544680.1:33802-49640 GCA_000404065.3 Pinus taeda
ATACCATGCTCGAGGTGCTTGCTTTAGCCCATAGAGGGCCTTCTTCAACCTGCACACATGAGATTCTCAATCATAAATTTCAAATCCTTCGGGTTGCTCCACATAGACCTCCTCTTTGATCGAACCATGTAAGAATGCAGTCTTCACATCGATCTAATGTAGGTTCCATCCTTGCGAAGCAGCAAGGGCTATGATCGAGCAGATGGTGGTATATCGGGCAACAGGTGCAAATATCTCGTCATAGTCATACCTCCCTTCTAGAAGAATCCACGAGCGACAAAATGAGCCTTATACTTTTCCGCACTTCCATCAACTGCATGCTTTATCTTGTAAAGCCATTTTGAAGTGACAACAGCTTTGTCCTGGGGTCTGGGGACCACATCCCAAACATCGTTTTTCATAATGGACTCATATTCCTCGGTCATAGCATCCTTCCATACTTGATGCTTGATGGCATCTGTGAATGACGAAGGCTCATTTTGGATGATTGTGCTCATGATGGTCAGGTATCCCTGATACCTGTTCAACGTCTTACTTTCACGGAAGGTTCCTCGGGGTGCAATGTGTCCTTCAACATCATAAAGTGTCCCCCTAAGCCATGAAGGCCTCTTCCTAGAAGAGGAAGGCTCTTGCGGAGGAGGATCAATAGGATCCATAGGTTCTTCCACATCGACCATCTTCTCATCTTCCTTTTCCTTCAGTTCCCCGATGTCAGCTTCTTTGATCCCCTTAAAGTAGGAAGATTGTCTACTTTGCTAAGAGCCATATCTTCGTCAAAGGTGACATCATGACTAATCTCGACTTCCCTTTGACCAGCTTCATAGATTCTATAGCCCTTAGTATTTTCGCTATAGCCCACGAAGATTCCTTTCCTTCCAGATGCACCCAATTTATTCATTTTTTTCTTTAGGCACATGAAAATATACAAGGCTTCCAAAAATTCTAAAATGAGATACGTCGGGTTTCTTACCGGTGAACATTTCTTCAGGAGTCTTGGAACCCAATGCTTGATGAGAGCATCGGTTTTGTACATATACGGCGGTATTTGCAGCTTCGGCCCATAGAAACTTCGGAAGTCTTTGATCATGGAGCATAACAAGGACAGCTTCCACAATTGTACGATTCTTCCTTTCTGCCACACCATTCTGTTCAGGGGTGTATGGTGTAGTAGTCTCCCTCTTAATGCCAGCCTCTTTGCAAAAGTCATGAAACTCATTGGATTCATATTCAGTCCCATTATTAGTCCTTAAGATCTTGATCTTCTTTTCAGTTTGATTCTCGATCAAGGCTTTGAAGTGCCGAAACCAGGAGAACACTTCATCCTTCTTTTTCAAGAAGTATATCCAAGTCTTGCGAGAATCATCATCTGTAAAAATGAGGTAATCTAAATATCCTCCCAAGGAATTCACAGGCATCATACCAGATATGTCTGAGTGAACCAACTGCAGTATATCAGAGGTCTTGCTTTGGCTTGAGAGGAATGGTCCCCTTTTGAGCTTCCCTTCAGCACATCCTGGACATACACCTTCTTGCTCTAATCTGAACTCGGGCATCCCGGTCACCATTTTTCTTACATCGGGTAGAGCTTTATAATGAAGGTGAGAAAACCTTCGATGCCATAGTTTGGACTGAAGAGATGTGTCACAGGACATGACACCCAGTGGACTTCCACCAACCTAATATAATGAATCAACTCAAAACCCAAGAGTAAAAACATCTTTAAAGTTCTTTTTCCATACACATACCTTGCCATCGTTGAAGGCCACCTTGTAGCCTTTGTCTTCCATTGTCGAAATGGACACCAGGTTCTTTTTGAGATTAGGTACATATAATACATCTTGTAAGTGGATGGTATTACCCTGATTCAATTGAAGAGTGACATGTCCTACGCCTTTCACGGGATAGATATTTTGAATTATCTCCAAGAACAATTTCCAGGTTGGTTTCCTTCTCTATCAAATTATAGAGAGCTTCTTTGTAACCAGTGAAGTGCCTTGAGGCACCACTATCAATAAGCCAATTTCCCAGCGAGTCCGGGGGAGCAGTAGTAGATAGAGCTGCTGGTAGATAATATTCATCTTGCTTATTGTTAACAATGTTAGATTCATACCTGGAATTTCTTGTCTTCTAGAATGGTTGTCCTCTTCCTTGATTTCCGGCACTTCTTTTACCTCTGCCATTTGACCTGCCATTCCTTTGATTGCCTTGAGAGGGATTTTGATCATTGTCCCGGTGTGAGTCCCTTTTATCAGGGCACTCCCTTGCATAGTGACCCGTTTTATTGCAATCGTAACATCGTCCTTTTCTTCCACCCTTTGGTCCAGCCTTTCCTTTGAATTTAGCCCCGGAATTGTTTCTTCTTTTAGTATGAGAAGAAAAGGCAGAGGGATGACCTTTAAGTATGGGCATTTCTTGCTCTTCCATCCTTGTTTCTTCTTGAATGCATCTAGCCATTAATTCCTCAAATCCAGGAATTACGTTATTGTTGAGAATATTAGTCCTAAATATATACCATTCAAATGGCAGTCTTCCAAGAGTTGTGAGTGTCATTTCCCTGTCAGGAATTACTTCCCCAATAGATAGGAGATCGTTCTTGATTTCGGTGATCCTTATGAAATACGCTTGCATACTCTCATCTTTGCCCTTCTTAATTTCCTTCAGCTTATTTCTAAGAAACAAGACTTGATTTGCATCATTAACTTTAAACAAACTCACTAGTCTATCGTAGATTTCCCTGGAGGTGTTCAGCTCAAAAACATAGGCCACCAAGCGCTTGTCGATAGAGTCCCGGATGATCTTCCTTGCTTTGATTTCTCCCTTGGTCCATTTGTTCCTAGCAGCAGCAGATGCATTTGATGGAGGCTCAACAATTTTGCTTCTCACATGGTCCAACACATCCTGTTCTTCTATTTTTAGATCGAGAGACATCTTCCATCCGTGATAATTAGACTTCTCATGGAGTTTGTCTTTAGCAGGGAAGTGTGTTGAGGACCCCGTGATTTCTTTAAGATAGCCTTGCCAACCTTCTCTTCAGTGATTGCTCTTGCTCTTGCTTTTGCTTGGGCTTTGTCTTCACCTCAGCTCTAATACCATGTTAAATTATGGTATGTTCTATGCTTAGAGCAGTTTATTTATTTTTCTTCTTATTAGCCACAGATTAGCAATCACATATACATAAAGTAAAGTGCAGATAGAACATTAAAAGATCAACAGAAAACAAGCCAAGATAAGAGACACAAGATGTGGCGGCTAGCCAGGGACAAACCCCAATGCGAGGAAACCCTTTGATCAAATCTTCTTTTATCTTCAATAGTTCAGCAAAGAGAAATAGTACAAAATCTGAATTTTGTAATTTTATATCAGCAGCAGCAAACCCTAGATCAACAAAGTCAAACTTGGTCAAACTAGCTGAAATTGACCTTTAAAATATTTGGTCAATTTCCGGTCAACTTGTCCTCGAACAGCCTCAAGAAACAGTGCTTGAACAACCCCAAAATTTCAGTCAATTTGCAGATTTTTGAAGTCAACTTGCAGCCCTAAACTAGGGCAATCAATACCGGTCAAACCAGAGATCAGATCACCTCGATTTTTGTGCCAAAAATTGTGCCCTGCCTAGGAGAGGCAGCCACACCCAATCTGCACTTCTGGAAGGTCAACGCTAGTCAAAGAAATGACCTGCTGCCCTAGCATCCTTCTTTCTGCATCTTCTTTGCCCTAGGACATCTTCCTTTCAGCCACACGTGTGAGAGAGAGAGGCTCCTTTTATGCGTAGGGGAGAGAGAGAAGATGAGTGAATTGAATTGTCCAAATGAGGAGAATGCTCCTTGTATTTATATGCAAACGTTGAGGTTGAATAAGACAATACTTTGGGCTTCTGAGCCTACATAAGTTTGTTGGCCGACCTTGATAATTTGTCCATAATCAAAATAAATTCATATCTCCATAAATACTTATCGGAATCGGATAATCTTTAGATCAATCCTACACCTCTCGATGAGAGGAATCTAGGAAAAATATCAGAAGCCATAAATAAGGTGATCCACATGGAGTTTGGCGCTAGTTGCCAATTTTAACAAGAACCTAAGAAGTATCGAGATCAGCAAAGATGAGCCAATCGTCACATATCTTTCAAAGTTCACTCAAGTTCAAGATGAGCTAGGTGGTGTGGGTGTGATTGTACCAGAGTGACCTGGTGAGTTTTGCATTACTAGGACTTCATAACTCTTGGTATAGCTTCCAGGATGCAGTAAGTGGCAGAGGAAATTTTCCTAGTTGGGAAAGGCTATGGGGTGACTGCATTCAAGGAGAGATCCAGAGATGGACTAGAGATGGTAGATCAGCAAAGACAAAGGACGAGAAGAACTTTGCCCTGGCAGGCAAAGCCAAGGGCAAGAAGGGCCAAAGAAAGGCAAAGTCCAGTCAGAAGGGCGAGAAGAAGAAGAAAGATCTAAGCAAGATCAAGTGCTTCCATTTCCATGAGTTTGGGTGCTATGCCACTAAGTGTCCTAAGCAGAAGAAGAGTCCAATAAGGATCATGTAGCTGCATCAGCGGAAGTAGATGCATTTTCTGCCCAGTTTGAGAAATATTTCTCATTGATTTCTTGCATGGCAAGCGTAGCAGATAGCAGTATATGGTATAGAAGAATCCTTCACATGACTGGGAATAAGAATTTTTTTAGCCACCTAAAGGAGAAGGACATGCAGTTTTAGATCGAGCTAGGAGATGATGGCCAGTATGCAGCTAGAGAAGTTGGTATTGTCACCTTTTAGAGGGAGTCGAGTAATCCTCTTCATCTCAAAGATGTCCTCTATGTTCCAGGATTAAAGCAAATCTTGTTTCAGTAGCTACCCTTGAGGACAAGGGTTATGATGTGATCTTCAGCAAAGGTAAGGCTTACATCCCGCAGTTAGCTTCTAGATGTAAGAAGCAAATAGGTGTAAGGAAGAAGAATATGTACTTACTATAGGTTGAGACAGGTACAGCCTTGAGCAGCAAGGCAAAAAGTTCTCAATGTAGAGAAGTGATGGTTGAGCGAGAGCAAGATGGAGCCTCAACTAGAATGATGAGGAGCATAGCCTAGGACAAGTGGAGGCAACCACTCCCTCAGTGACTCCTAATATAAGAAGGGTTTGAGCCAAGTGGGGAAAAGATTTGTTTAAGGGAGATCAAGAGAGAGTTGGATCTTCCAGTATCACCTTCACCAACACGAGGTAGCCACAGAGGTACACAAGGTACATGGTACTTACGACTGAAGTGATGCACTCACAAACCATGGTTGGAAAGAACAGGTCTTTAAATCAGATTCCGCAATAGAAAGCAGAGAAGCATTCTAGTTCAAAGGGAGCAGTTGCGGCAACGGAGATCGTGGTAGTGTTGGAGACAGATCCAGGTGGAAGAGGTTCTTCCAGAAGCACCTTCCTCACTAAGAGGGAGTATTGAAAAGTATAGCAAGGGAAGGTCTCCTTGACTCGTGCCTTAGTCAAGAAAGACCACAATCAATTCTTCTTTCAGCAAGCACGAGTTCTTGGTGTTAGGAGGAGTTCATGGAGCAGTTAACTCATGCGCAATTTGGAGGCTCAGTTATGTGGTTCTCCAAGTGCGAGTTCTAATTTAGAACAAGACAAGTTGGAGAGCTTCAATTTCGACTGAAGCAAGGACTTGCTAGACGAGAAGTTACCTCAATTAACAAGTTGAACTTCACTTGTGTTCTAAATTCTTACTTTCCAGAATTAGCATGATCAAATTTCTTAGAAAGAGGATGAAGGCATAGTTTGTATCATTATTGTATGCACAGGTTTGTGTGTGTGAGAGCATCTTGTTGAGAGTGTATCAAGGAGGAGCCTATACGCAGAATAGAGAGGGAAACTTCCTTGCAGACCAGTGCTAGGATTTGGGAGGAATTCCTAAATAATAGGAGCCATTATTGCACTAGGAAATAGGAGATTTCCAGTGCTAGGAAATAGGGTTGGATTGCGCAAGGAAGTAGGAGCTAGGTTGAGAGGATTGCAAGGGTTTTCAAGCTTAGTCCAAGCAGTGAGAACAAGTGTGTTCTCGAGTGAAACAGTATTGTCTTGTAAGAAATTCATATGCTCATACTTTTTTAATAAACTTCTACAGCAAGCAGAGGATTTTCCTAGTTGAGTTCCCTAGAAAAACCATTGTTTTATTGGTATCGTGTGAATGTGTTTTTATTTATGTCATATTCCACTGGAAATTTAAAGTAGAGAAATTATGTGTCTTGGTGAATTGAACCTAGTTTCAATTTGTTCATCCAAGCAGTTATAGAATTTCAAGGAAAATATACATGGTATCAAAGCAGAGATTTGCATAAAGACTAGCACATGGATAAGGGACAAAAGAAGCATGTGCGTAGAGATTTCGAGCCAGTCAAAGGAAGTCATCATTCTGTGATTAATTTGCTAAGGTTTTGTGTGTTGAGAAAGGGATAGTGGCCTTAATTTGTTGTCTATTTAAAGGCCCGAAGTTTTGTGTTGTGAGAGGAGGGTCAAGGCCCTAATTTGCTGATAAGAAGGCTCAGAAAGGGCCTATTTTATTGTGGAATGGAGGTCAAATTTACCTCGGGTAGCAGCGCAGTAAGGGAGAGGCTTTTTAGGTCAAATTCTGGAATTACAAACCTAAAGTATGACTGCAAACCTAGCCTCGGATAATTGAGCAGAAGAGCGAAGTGTTTGGGAAGAAATGGAGGTTTCTTGATAGTGGGTCGAGGTGGGTAAGGTTTGTGTTTGGGCTGCGAGTAGGCTAATCTCTGTGGAGCCTTGTTGCTAGTGAAAGGGTTGTCAATAAGAGTATTGAACAATAGTGTTTTGTGCCCAAGTTCTATGATATTGGTGGAGCAATATCACTAATAGGGGGCAGCCTTATCAAGCCCTAGGTTCATTGTCTTTGGTAGAGCAGAGTTGATTAGTGAGGGCAGATTTTTAAAAGCAGAGCAAAGCAGTCCCTTCGATAGCAGTATAGCACTCCTACGACTGAGGTCAGATCACAATTTAAAGGGAGCCTCTAAATTCTGCTCATGGAAGGAGAGGATCACAGTAGTGTTAGAAGATAATGCAGTGTTTGAGTTAGTGAAGCAAGCACAAATGCCTCCTACAAATGCCCAACAATTGATCCAGCATATAATAAGAATGACACCAAGGCGAGGAGGACCATTCTAGAAGGGGTCAAAGATCGTATCATTCCCCATCTCTATCAGAAGAAGACAATGTTTGAGATGTACAAAGTTATCACAGATTTGTTTCAAGGTACCAATGATGCCAGGAAGCTTGCTCTCAAAGAAAAGTTAAGAAGTATCCAGATGAGCAAAGATGAGCCAATCATCACATATCTTTCAAAGTTCACTTAGGTTCGAGGTGAGTTAGGTGGTGTGGGTGTCACTGTACTAGAGTGACCTGGTGAGTTTTGCATTACTGGGACTTCATAACTTTGGTATAGCTTCCAAGATGCAGTAAATGGTAGAGAAAATTTTCTTAGTTGGGAAAGGCTATGGGGTGACTACGTTCAAGAAGTGATCCAGAGATGTGGACCAGAGATGGTAGATCAACAAAGACAAAGGACAAGGAGAATTTTGCCATGGAAGGCAAAGCCAAGGGCAATAAGGGCCAAGGAAAGGCCGAGCCCAGACAAAAAGGTGAGAAGAAGAAGAAGGATCTAAGCAAGATCAAGTGCTACCATTTCCATGAGTTTGGGCACTATGCCACTAAGTGTCCTAAGCAAAAAAAGGAGTCCAATAAGGATCATGTAGCTACAACAGCAAAGGTAGATGCGTTTTCTGCCCAATTCGAGAAATATTTCTCATTGATTGCTTGCATGGTAAGCTAAGCTTATGGTATATTGATTCAAGAGCATCCTTCCACATGACTGGGAACAATAAGTTTTTTAGCCACCTGAAGGAGAAGGACATGTAGTTCGAGCTAGGAGATGATGGCCAGTATGCAGGTAGAGGGGTTGGTACTATTTGCGTTTAGAGGGAGTCAGGTAATCCTCTTCATCTCAGAGATGTCCTCTATGTTCCAGGATTAAAGCAGAATCTTGTTTCGGTAGCTACCCTTGAGGACAAGGGTTATGATGTCATCTTCAGCAGAGGTAAGGCTTACCTCCAACACTTAGCTTCTGGACGTAAGAAGCAAATTGGTGTAAGGAAGAAGAATTTGTACTTACTACAGGTTGAGACATGTATAGCCTTGAGCAACAAGGCAAAAAGTTCTCAGAGTAGAGAAGTGATGGTTGAGTGAGAGCAAAATAGAGCTATCAAGTTGGAGCCTTCGCCAGTATCTCAGTTTGAGTCTCTGCTAGTTGGCAGTTGGGCTAACCAACAAAATGATGAGGAGCATAGCCCAGGGTGAGTGGAGGCAGCCACTCAGTGAATGACTCCTAATATAGGGAGAGTTTGAGCCAAGTGAGCAAAATATTTGTTTAAGGGAGATCAAGAGAGAGTTGGATCTTCTAGTATCACCTTCAGCCAAAGGAAGCAGCCACAGAGGTACACAGGGTACATGGCACTTAGGACTAAAGTGATGGACTCACAGACCATGGTTGGAAAGAACAGGTCTTCAGATCAGATTCCGTAGAAGAAAGCAGGGAAGCCTTCTAGTTCAGAGGGAGTAGTTGCGGCAGCAAAGAACGTGGTAGTGTTGGAGACAGATCCAAGTGGAAGAGGTTCTTCTAGAAGCACCTTCGCCGCTAAGAGGGAGTATTGAAAGGTATATAGAGGGAAACTCTTCTTGACTCGTGCCTTAGTCAAGAAAGACCACAATCATTCTTCCTTCAACAAGCACGAGTTCTTTGTGTTAGGACAAGTTCATGGAGCAGTTAACTCATGCGCAGAGATTGGCAGCTTAGTTATGTGGTTCTCCAAGTGCGAGTTCTAACTTAGAACAAGACGAGTTGGAGAGCTTCAGTGCCGATTACAGCAAGGACTTGTTACATGAGCAGTTAACTCAATTAACAAGTTGAACTTCACTTGTGTTCTAAATTCGTACTTGCCAGAATTAGCATGATCGAATTGCTTAAAAGGAGGACAAAGGCACAGTTTGTATCATTCTTGCATGCACAGGTTTGTGTGTGTGAGAGCATCTTGTTGAGAGAGTGTATCAAGGAGGAGCCTATATGCAGAATTGAGAGGGAGACTTCCTTGCAGACAAGTGCTAGGATTTAGGAGGAATTCCTAAATAATAGAAGCCACTATTGCGCTAGGAAATATGGGCTGGATTGTGCAAGGAATCAGGAGCTAGGTTGAGAGGATTGCAAGGGTTTTCAAGCTTAGTCCAAGCAGTGATAACAAGTGTGTTCTCGAGTGAAACAGTATTGTCTTGTAAGAAATTCATATGCTCAAACTTTTTCAATAAACTTCTACAGCAAGCAGAGGTTTTTCCCAGTTGGGTTCCCTAGAAATCTGAAAAACCATTGTGTTATTGTTATCTTGTGACTGTGTTTTTATTTCTGTTTCTATTCTGCTGCAAATTTAAAGTAGAGAAATTTTGTGTCTTGTTGAATCGAACCTAGTTTCAGTTTGTTCATTCAAGCAGTTACAGAATTTCAAGGAAAATCTACACATCCTTGTGTTTGGATATGGAATGTTTTGGTTTGTTCTAGAGTTCAGTCACCATGGAGCCACTGGCCTCTGTAATTCAAAAATTTCAAATTAGGTTTTCTTTGCCTCTGTTTAAACATTTCACTCATTACTCTCCCTATTGACCCAAACCCTCATGAGTCTAGCTATATGAACTGGGGACTGTTCAAAGTTTGGAATCATGGTGAAAATAGGGTGTCCAATGTCAATGAGTTTAGCGTTTGGACTCTTTTTCCCAGGATTGCTTCTCACCAGCTTGGTTCCAGGAGTTGAGGTTCTGTCTCCCTTGTGCATCAATCTTACTGAACAGGGTTGCAATAAATGGGAGCAACTTACTCTCTATGAACCCCAAGGGCCCAAAGTCAATGAAAATGAACATCATCGTGTCTCACAACAAGCAAATTTTATGAGCTTGTTGGTACAGAAAAAGAAAAAGATTGACATTCTGGAGGCACAGTGCAGCATGCTCCATAATCTGGCCGTTAATGAAAGGAACTGTATCTATGGCTTCAAACAGCAAGCCCACAAAGAATTTGATCCAAGTTGACCATAAAGATGAGGAGACAGTTCACCAGTTAAAGGGCCCTATGGAAATTGAGAAGCAGAACCCCCCACAATCTGATGATATCCAGGAAGAAGCTGATAGTGTACATGTTTAACATTGATTTTATGTAATTCCATGTTATAAATATGTTAGGTGTTTTTGTGAAGCAGGCTCTCTATAGGCCAACTTGGGATATATACTTCCCAAAATGTTGCAAGGTTCTTTTTGTAACATTAGACAAATGATTACTTCTGTTGAAGAACTCTGAGCAGCACTGTGTAACTGTTGCTAGCCCTGGCTGCAGCCTTTTGATTATAATAAAATTTTCTGTTTCAGTTTAAAAAAATAAAAACAAAAAAAGGCATCCCATGTTAGGATCCATGCTTTTGCAGTCATAACTAAGCGACCATGAATCTCCATTGTTGAGTTTCTTTCAACCATGTTTATCAATAGCATGACATTACGCCCGTAACAACAAGAATTATCATATAGCTCTCTTAAAGAATATTGTCCATGAAAGCAATCCACATAAATCTGTGATGGAAAAGAAAAAAAGATGAATAGTTACTAATACAACACCTGTAAACAATTTGAATGCAGTAGGAATGTCTCTTTTTTGAGCAACCCAAAAGATGTCAGACTTCCTAGACAAATACAGTCCAGGATCTATAATAATCGGTTTTGCCCTTTGATTCCTGCATTTGGTATATAAATGTAAGCAATCAACTCTTACAAACAAAACAGAGCAATTTCTGCTGTGAGAAGTATAAGATGTATATAAAAACTGCACTTACTCTTTCCATCCTAAACTGCTGGTATGCTCAATAAAATTTAGATTCTTAGGCAGTGACGAAAATGTATAGAGCAAGTCTGCAACAAAGCAAACGATCAAATTGCTTCATCAACATTTGTTAGCTAGCCATAAACAAAGTTCAAGTCCCTTGACTCTTCACAATTTCCCCTAACTAAATGAATGTTAAGAAGTTTTCTCAATTACCTTTGAGAGGGCGTTTATGCGACTCTCAAATGTTAGAGACAAATAAATCATTCGGGAGATAAGAAATTAATAAAAAAATCCAAAGACCAAGAGATCCATGAAAGAATATAATATAAACAATTTTTTGTAATTAATATAAACATTTAAAGGAGGATGTGACTAGACATGAATATTTTTTTGATAATTAATATAAACATTCAGAGGATGTGAGAAAATTAATAAAAAAATCCAAAGACCGAGAGGTCCACAAAAGAAAATCAATTCAATCCTTGAAACAGAACACTAGTGACTAGACATCAACATTTTTTCAACTCAAAAACTAAACAGGCTATTATTGCAGTAACAAAATGTGCGGGGTCATACAATTCATCACCCCGTTTTTAGTATCTGCATAGCATAAGATGGATATAGCAATTTGAGGACCCTTTCTAGCTTCACTGTCCAATCCTCCTACTTGATTTACATGTTGGTTTCAGAGTCATTACTATAATATTGGCAAAAGGAGTCTTCACATGTTTTGTTGCATAGATTCAGATTATATGTCTATGAACGACTTGAACGTATAAATTGAATATATAAGGTACAATAAAGAAGGAAAAAAGCATACCATCTTGAGTTACAAGAGGATAGTCCGATGCACTGAGGTTGATAAACCAATCCCACTCCTTACTTTTTCTCAGGAGAATAGCTGCAGCATGAAGTGTGTTTGAAACCATGGTGGGTCCTTTGTAAGTGATCATATTAGCCTTAGTAATCATATGCACATTGCCCACCTCTGCAAAGATCAGATTTGATCTGACATAGTTGGCAAGGTCTACTCTTTCTTTCGGCGAAGATTCCCTGTCTAAATGCACAACATATTGATTCAAGGGATGGTAAAGAGATGCCAGAGTCCTTTTTAATTTCCCCCCGTCACCTTTCGACCCTGAAATAAGGTAGGCAAATCTCGGAGGCCCTGGACGAGCGACAGGGGCAGGAAGCACGACCTTGGACTCTGCAAACACTGTTTTTGAAGAACCGAGGACATCCCCAAAACGGAAAGTTGTTAATATAGAATTTAATGTGTTCTGGGTATAAGTGTTCCCCGTGTTGAAGTCTATCACCAGCAGAAACAGAGATCCTAGGGAACAAAAGGCAAGAGGAATTAACCACTTTTTTTCCATATTCGCAAAACTGAAATGCATCTGCGTCAATCGCTTCATCACAAACGTTAATGGTTACACTAAGTATTTTGGCATAACCCAATCTAAAGAATCAAATTGTCAGCACCAATAGAAATCTGGTTTGGTTAGGTGCTAACAAGTCTTGCATTTTCCTCCAACTTCACCAAAAGGGGGTTTTCAAAAGAAATGTAATTCGAACATAATCAGAGAGAATACCTGCAAAAAAAAAGAAAAATAAAGGCGGAAAAGTCAGGAAATAAAATATTAACAAATCTAAGATTTAAATATGCAAATACAGAGGAATGAAAATTAAGAACAAAACACATAAATTGAGATTAATAAAGATTACCAATGACGGAAAACTCTGGAAAACTCCAAACGTACAATTACATTAAGACATTTCTAGAAGATTGAAAAATTATTTTACTGCGGTTCATCCAAACACCCCTTATCAAATTTGTATACGATTATGAACAAAATCTGGCTTCTTTGATTGCTTACTGTTTCCACGAAGATAATGTAAATTACAGGAACATAACAATCTGTTCAAAACGGTATTCATTCAAGGTAGCATCGCCGCAATGAAATAAATCCATCGATCTGTGCTGACGGAGATAATGAAATAAAGAATAAACTGCACTAATTTAAGGGCCCGGGAGAAGCAGAGATAAGGATCAACAAAAGCACCAATTTTTACATTATTTCAACAGTCCGGACGAAGGCCGGGTATCTCATATTAAATTACAGTTAATTATCCACTGCAAAATGAATTAAAGCGGCCACGGACAAGTTTCTGAGTACCTCCGAGAGTCATGACCAAACTTCAATAGACCATGAAATTTGTATGATTTACTCAAATTCGCCTGGTTTATCCTCTGCGAAACCGACACGCAACTTATCTCGCAATTCAATCGACCGAAATGACCCTAATGCTCATGGAAACCCATGCACTCTCGGGAATGAATTTGTAATTTGTTCAAACCCTTGTGTATACAGCTTGACTTTTAAGATCAGATTAGTGCAAAGGAAGTCGCCAGTTCAATCCCACCCATGTGTCCCAGAATGCCATGACCGTAAGTCGAGAATTACGAAATCCCCACAGCTTCTGCCGGGTCCTTCACAGCCGAACCACAAAGACACCGACAAAGACAAATTTGACAGCCGGTTTCACCGTCTACCAGACGATAGAATCAACCACGAACATCTAACAGGAGCCTTTTACAGTGAGGCTTTATAGTACGGCCACGTGACGTGGCAATGTACTGGTCGTACAAGGCGCCGGAGACCGCGTTGGGATGGGTGGATGCCTCAGCCCGCCGTCCGTGTTCCTGCAGAAATGCCACAACCTAAACGTGACACGGCATGGCCTTTCTAATTTTTGCTCTTCCATAGATCTAGTTCCTGTTGGATGCTACTTCGGACGATGATCGCGCCGCGCGCGATGAATTTTCAATGTGGAGCAATGACGTGCCAAATGGTTGTTTGAGTGCCGGACATTCTCGGCGACGGCCAATTTTTCTTCGGATCGGATTGAATAAAACTCGTCTCACATTCTTTAAACATGGTTGATGATTTTGGGGTCTAAACATTTATTGCGACTATTGTGACGTTTGCGTGTGGTCCCCAACTCAATGTTTTGGCTCACAACTTCTGTTTTATCATATGTGATTAGCATAAGGGATGTTTTTTTTATTATATTATTTTTATGGAATGGTATGATGGTTTGATTTTAGTTTCAATAAGCAGTGATTTTTAGTGTGATTTTTTGGAATGGGTTTTTTATTTAATTTCTTTAAAATTTGGCAAGAATTTATTGAAGTTACAAATTTGATGGGTAATTTTGCACAATCGAAGTGTTCTAGCAATTTTTCGGAGCACTGAATCTATATATGTAGTAAAAAAACCAATTTAAATAACACAAATCAAGATTTCACCTCAAATTTCCCCGCCTAATTCTAATATAGAAAATCTAAAAAATAACACTAAAAACAATTTTATAAATAATTATTCCTACAAAACTTTCATTTACTATTAATGTGTTTAAAATATTTAAGTAATTATAAATTTCATAATGTAAAATTCAGGTGGAAATTAATTTAAAATTAAAATATTATTATCATATGGGATTAGCATAAGGCATGTTTTTTGTTTTTTATTATATTCCATATACATTTATAGAATCGTATGATTTTAGTAAATAAGTGTTTGTGTAGTGCATTTAAAGAGTTGTCTACCAAGGCGGAGGAATTGCTTGGATGGTCAAAAGTGGTCGGAATGAGTGCAAAAAAATTAGGACATCTAAAATTTTGAAGTTTAACAACTATAACTTGGATTTACAAAAACCCTCACATTCTTTAAACATGGTTGATGATTTTGGGGTCTAAACATTTATTGCGACTATTGTGACGTTTGCGTGTGGTCCCCAACTCAATGTTTTGGCTCACAACTTCTGTTTTATCATATGTGATTAGCATAAGGGATGTTTTTTTTATTATATTATTTTTATGGAATGGTATGATGGTTTGATTTTAGTTTCAATAAGCAGTGATTTTTAGTGTGATTTTTTGGAATGGGTTTTTTATTTAATTTCTTTAAAATTTGGCAAGAATTTATTGAAGTTACAAATTTGATGGGTAATTTTGCACAATCGAAGTGTTCTAGCAATTTTTCGGAGCACTGAATCTATATATGTAGTAAAAAAACCAATTTAAATAACACAAATCAAGATTTCACCTCAAATTTCCCCGCCTAATTCTAATATAGAAAATCTAAAAAATAACACTAAAAACAATTTTATAAATAATTATTCCTACAAAACTTTCATTTACTATTAATGTGTTTAAAATATTTAAGTAATTATAAATTTCATAATGTAAAATTCAGGTGGAAATTAATTTAAAATTAAAATATTATTATCATATGGGATTAGCATAAGGCATGTTTTTTGTTTTTTATTATATTCCATATACATTTATAGAATCATATGATTTTAGTAAATAAGTGTTTGTGTAGTGCATTTAAAGAGTTGTCTACCAAGGCGGAGGAATTGCTTGGATGGTCAAAAGTGGTCGGAATGAGTGCAAAAAAATTAGGACATCTAAAATTTTGAAGTTTAACAACTATAACTTGGATTTACAAAAACCCTTACCAGATTTTCTCTAAATATGCTGGGAATTTCCATAGCTTTCCAGGCAATTCCTCAGACTAGTTAGACTACCCAAACATTTAATGTTATGTGTTTAAAGTATTTAAATCATTTTAAATTTCATAATTTAAAATTTAGTATGGAATATAGTAAAAAAATAAAATATTGTATAATGTTTATATTCGTAATTTTAATTTATAATGGAATAATAATTTTTTGAATATTTTTTAAGTTAATTTTGTTTAAAATTTGATAGATATTATTAAAAATTATAAGTTTAAATTGTCTAGTGTTTTAAAAGTGTTTTTAGGGTGTAGAATTTATTTATGTATTTACAAATGTATTTCAATAATAAGAAATCACAATTTTACTAAAAATTGTTTTGTGAAATTTAAGGGA